>JANAVB010035417.1:4671646-4846646 GCA_029216955.1 Iris pallida | reverse complement strand
AAATCGGGATTGGGTCAATTGTTCGAAAAGTTGTGCGATAAAAATGAAGCACAAGAGGGTGTGTCTGAGTGGGACACGAAGGTAATGAGTGAAGAGTGTCTCGAGTAGACCATACATGACAAATTGGTCTGGAGAAAATTGTAAGCCCACTTCCCAATTTTTATTTTTATTTTTTAATTTTATTTGTTTATGATTAATTTTATGGCCATTGTGAGTCATGCCAAAGCTTGTAGGTGGGCTATGACCATATTAAGGTCATATGACCTCTAGATAGCTTATATATGTATTATTTAACTATTTTATATTTTTCTACAATTTTTGGATATTTGTAGGTATTTAATATTTAAGGTTTTATTATTTTTTAGGACTTTCAGGATTTACTGTAAGGTCATACGGGGGTATTTCGGGACCAAATACTTTTATTTGGGCTCTAAATGACTAAAAATATTTTCTAGAATATTTTAGAATTTTTCTGGATTTTTTTAGAATTTTTGGAAATTTTTATATAATTAAAACATATAGAAATAATATTTTATAGGCTTTGGAAATTTACTGTGAGGTCACATGATGATATTTTGTGTTAAAAATATTTTATTTAGATTCTAAACACTTAGAAATATTTTTTAGAATTTTCTAGAATTTTTCTGGATTTTTCTGCAATTTATTTTGATTTATTTGGACTTAAAATGATTTTTAAATGATTTTCTGAATTAAATAAATAATTACCCAATAATCCACCCGGGGGGGCCCACCTGTCGGCGCTGCTAAAGTAACCGCCTCTCTCTCTCCTATATATATGCATTGTATATTCATAAACCCTAATTAATTATAGCCTCCTCCTTTTGGAGTTTGATACTGGTGATTCTCCAACTTTCCGAGGCGATTGCCGTCAACTCGGACCTCATTTTCATGTGCCATTTTTTTGTTGGAAACATATTGAGGTATAATTTCTGAATATCTAATTTATTTTCGTAATTTCTGAACCTAAATTTCTGAAAATTCGTAGAGTGTCGGTTGTCTGAAACTTGACACGTTTTGGTGTTTTCGAGATTTCGGGAGAATCAGAAATCGAAATCATGAACCGTTTGAAGTTTCGGAAAGCTAACACAGAGCGCTACGACATAATTTTCCCAGAAATTATTTCATTAATTTAGTATTTTAGTTTTTCTGTTGAACTTAGAACTTGTCGGTTGATTCCCGTTTTGGTCACGATTAGCCATAACGGCGATATCTTTTGACCAAAGCGTGATTTTGGGGCACGGTCGATTCCAGCGCACTCGTGGCACTGAAATCTACCAAGGTGCACTTTCAAAATCTAGAGTTCACAGCGTTTGACTAAAAAGTCAATGGCACGTCTCGATTTACATGCCATGGTTTCTAAAATTGAGAAACACGACTTTTGATGGCCAAACTTGCATGTTTAGATTATATTCAAAATATTATTAGGTTAAATTAGGTTTTTAAGTGAATTATTATAGAATTAATTATTATTAGATTAGTAACCCAACTAGCCACTATTTAGAACTAGAACATTAGAATTGATTTGTGGTTTTCGTGCACGGTTCGTGGTGCGATATGTGTTATAGGTTGACAGCTTCTAGATCAGCATCCCCTCATCCTTTACTTGTGGCTATGGTTTGTGGAAGGATTCAGGCAAGTGCACTTTCTGATTGCTTTCCGATTTATAGTAGTCTTTTTATTTCATGTCTATACATATATCTTGCTGCTTGTTGACACGCTCGTCACATAGAGTAGTCGGGAGGGGAAATATCTTAGTAGACATATGGACTACCCAGAACTATCTCATGATGTCTATTCGTGAACAATAGCACCTGTACACGACACGTGCAGGTGCCGAATTTACCCCCTAGCCGTTCACATGTCGAAAAGGATATTTCACACCACATAGGTAGATGTCTTTTTATTTTTTCTTTTATTCTCTACCGTGCCATGTCATCAGTTTTCTTCTAGTTTTATCTCTCATATGTTATTTTCATGTCTTGTTAATTCTATTGTGTTTTCGCATTATCGTCGGTTTGTGTACTTGTTCCATTCCTGACTGAAAACCAACATTTTTCAGGTTTAGCCGCGATCACTTTTTGCATGGAGAAGGCTTGGGTATGCTGAGGTCAACCTAGAAATAGAAAGCAATTGTATCAATTTTATTAATTGTAAAATCTTGCATTTTCTTTAATTATAAAGGATGTAATAAATGTAGAAATGTGAATGAGCAGCAAATGTTGTATTTTTGAGCATTTATTCTTGCGGGCTTGACAGCGTTCTACTGCCGACTCTGCGGCATAGGCTGGCTTGGACACGTCTCGTATCCAGAAAAGCGGGTGCGGATCGTGACAAAAATGACTAGTCTTGCGCTCCTAAATTAAAAGTCACGGTAAGGTACACATAATGATCAAAAATAAAAGTGAGAATTTAATAATAATTAAAAATGATTCAAATGGCCTAATTTGATCCGAAAGTTCTGCGATGCAAATAGAGCACAAGGGAACATGTTTGGGTGGGACATGATATATCAACATGAAGATAAATTTGTCTAGATCAAAAATCATAAAGAGCGTTTCGAGAGGTTGACGTCTCTGGCGCTCCAAAAATCACAATCACGAATAGTATAATTAATTATCAAAACTAATTATAATAAAAATATTTATCAAAAATAAATCATTTAAAAATTTAAAATAACCCTAAAAATCCAGAGGGCTTACATCTTCTCCCCGAAGGACATAAATCTCCCTCTCTATTTCGAGATCCTTTTCTCAAATTTCTCCATCATGTTGAAGAAATATTCTTGTTTAGCTTTGCCTTTAAAGAACGACACCCCCGGGTAATGGATCGGCAGATGCGTGATCGCAAAACCCATCCTCGCAGCAATCTCCTCCGCCCGGACGGAACTGGGATCCTTCTGGGAGACGATAAGCGCCGATTTACCCATATTTATCTCCTGACCCGAAGTATTCGAGTAGTCCTGAAGCGTCTTCAGAAGAGTGTCGATGCTGTCGATGCCCCCGTTGAGGAATATGAGGCTATCGTCCGCATAGAAGAGGTAGAATATGGGAAGGCTATCTCTACGCCCAGAGAAGTACTTGATGTAGCCATGGAGGCAAATATTAGAAATTTTCCTGCTGAGGGCATCATGAGCTATAATAAATAAGGCAGGGAAAATAGGATCACCCTGTCTCAGACCTCTAGCAGAGTGGAAGAATCCTTCCGTTTTTCGGTTGATGTAGACAGAATACCAGCAGTTAGATATATTTCTGAAGATGAGGTCGATCCATGTCTGGCAAAAGCCGAATTGGCGCATGACGCGGACCAGGAACCTCCAGCTGACCCTGTCATAAGCTTTAGACATGTCAAGCTTAATCGCCATATTACCTCCGGTGATGTTGTTGTCAATGGTCCCAATGACTTCGTGCGCCAGACTCATATTCTCATGAATGCTACGACCTCTGAGGAAACTCGATTGCTCCCTGGATATAATGAATGGGAGGACTCTCGCAAACCTTTCCGCCAAAATTTTGGAGATGATTTTGTGAGACAAGTGTCACGACCCGGTCCCAATTTCTTGGGTCGAATCGGATCATGCCCAGCCCATTTTCGGTACTCGATAAATCGAAATTAACCAAAACCCAAAAATACCATAAAACCAATTCACAGAAATGTTTCCAAAAATTATTCGAAAAACCTGAATTGATAATCGAAAAACTCGAAACTCCTCGAAAATTCCAGAAGCACAGAAACACTCAAAGAAAAATAAGCCACAGAACTATTTTCGAAAGGAATTGGAAAACCAAACCATAGAAATATTCCGAAAATTCACAAAACGTTTCCGAAAAGATTTCAGAAATCCGAAAATGTCTCGCTACCGAATTCCCAGGGAAATTCGTGGAACAAATTCATCACAGACTATAAAAATAGAAACGGGGCAACGGGAATATACCAGAAATTGCTCGGCTAGAGCTCTCAGGTGAATTTCAGAGAAAAAGAACACACGGACAGCGTCTCGGGCTCGGGTCAACGCCTCGTCGGGGTTCGGCTGCGTGTACAGCACCCGAGCTTGAAAAAGACAGCGGCGGAAAGCCACGAAGCAACAGCGGAAAGCCGCCCGGGTCGGGCTGGCGCGCATAGCCGCGAAAAACGGCCGCCGGAGTTGGTCGCCGGTGGGCGTTGGCCTTGGGAGGGGTGGCGCCGGGCAGGGGTCGGCCGGAAGGAGGTGCACCGGACTCTGGATCGGCCGCGGGAGGATACGTCGGGCACGGATCTAGGGCACGGAGGTTTTGGGGGTTTTGGGAGTTGGTGGTGAATGGAGGGATGGGGAAGAGGGGTTTTATAGAAGAGTGAGCGGGGGTTACCGGAAACCGAGGGGTCGTCGGCCGTTCGGGAAGTCGAAAACCAAGGGGCAACGGTTTCGGAAAGGGTCGGCCAAGAGTCACCGGAGTAACCAACAGAAGGAAGAAAAATGTTTTAAAGTTTCTCTCTCTCTAAAGTATTAAAGGGTTTTTATTGGTTTAAAGGTCTAAGTGTTGGGTTAAGGATTAAACCAAAGGCTTGGGCTTCATGGGCTTGGAGGGTTAAACTAATGGGTTTAAGAGAATGGCTTCTCTTAAATGGTTAAAATGGTTAATGGTTTGGTTGGCTAACAAGACTTGGTCTCTAATACTTGGGCTAAACAAATATAGTAGGCTAAAAGAAAATAATAGGGAAAGGGCTTTGAAAATTATAAATAAATTCTTTAAAAAATATAACTAAACATTTTAAAAATATTTTTAGTTTCAAATTGGGTTCGGGTCTGAGCCAGAAAATCAGAATCCAAGTTATTAATTTTCAAAAGTATATATTTTTTTTATAAATAATTTGAAAAACTAACTGGCAAACACACACTAATAAAATTTAAAATGTAACCGGAAAATTGTGGGTTTCACAACCTTCCCTTCTTAAGAAATTTCGTCCTCGAAATTTAAAGGATAGGGTAAGAAAAATACCTCAGGTCTCAAACAAGTACGGGTACTGCTCCCGTATCTCATCTTCTCGCTCCCAGGTAGACTCGCCTGGGGAATTGTGCCTCCACATAACTCTGACTATGGGAGTCATCGAAGTCCTGGTCCTCTTCTCGCCTCTGTTCAAAATCGCCACAGGCTTCTCTGGTACTGTAAGGCTGGGTCCAATCTCCAGTTCTGAATGGTCCAAGATGTGACTCGGATCCGGAATGTAGCGTCTGAGCTACGAAACGTGGAAGACGTTGTGCACGCCCTCAAGATTAGCTGGTAGAGCTAACCGATACGCTACTTCACCAATTCGGCTCAAAACTTCAAATGGTCCAATATATCTGGGACTCAACTTCCCAGCTCTGCCAAATCTGATCGTTCCTCTGGTAGGAGAAATCTTCACAAAGACACTATCTCCTTCTTCAAACTCTAGTGGTCGACGACTGCTATCTGCCCAATGCTTCTGTCTGTCTTGGGCAATCCTGAGTTTGTCCCTGATTACCTTCACCTTCTCTGCTGCGTTAGTCACCATCTCTGGCCCCAGCAGTACTCTTTCTCCTACGTCGTCCCATACAAGTGGAGTACGGCAACGACGTCCATAAAGAGCTTCAAATGGTGTCATACCAATGCTAGCTTGGTAACTGTTGTTGTAGGAGAATTCTACTAAATACAAGTGGTCCTCCCAAGACCCTCCAAATTTTAAGACGCAAGATCTCAGCATGTCCTCTAGCGTCTGGATGGTTCTCTCCGATTGTCCGTCAGTTTGGGGATGGTAGGCTGTGCTGAACTTCAGTTTTGTTCCCAAGCTGTCATGTAAACTCTTCCAAAAGTGAGAGATAAATCTAGTATCTCGGTCAGATACAATACTTACCAGTACTCCATGAATCCGGTAGATGTGCCGCATGTACAGTGCTGCCAACTTCTCGGTGGATAAACTAACCTTGAAGGGGATAAAGTGAGCTAACTTCGTCAGTCGGTCCACAATAACCCAAATGGCGTCCTTCCCTCCTTGGGATCGAGGCAATCCTGACACAAAGTCCATTGTTATGTGCTCCCACTTCCACTCCGGAATGTCCAGCGGCTGTAGAAGTCCTGCGGATCTCTGTCTGCTAGCCTTTACTTGTTGACAAATCAAGCATCTAGCCACAAATCTGGATACGTCCTTTTTCATTCCATACCACCAAACAATGGTACGCATATCTCGATACATTTTATTAGCACCAGGATGTATGGAATACTGCGACTAGTGCGCTTCTTACATCAGCTCATTCCTCAGTTCACCAGATGGTACACACAGCCTCGTACCATTCTTTAATGCTCCGTCACTGGCGATAGAAAATCCTTCAAGTGTTCCTGCCAGCACTTGATCTCTGAGTTTGCAAAGCATCTCGTCTTGGAATTGTGTCTCCTTGACTTTATCCATCAGACTTGAACGCAATTACAACTGCATCATGGTTGAGTCAGCTCCAGGTACAATAGCTTCTCGCCCCAGTTCCTTCATCTTTTCCTCAGGCAGTACAATCTCTAGACCAAGCTTCTCTATGTCCTCCAACAAGTACCGCTCCTTAGTTAAGAACATCGCCACTGGGTATCGACTAAGTGCATCTGCAACCACATTAGCCTTACCCGGATGGTACTGCAGGTCGATGTCAAAATCCTTCATCAACTCCAGCCATCTTCTTTGTCTCATGTTCAACTCCTTCTGAGTGAAAACATATTTCAGACTTTTGTGGTCTGTATATATTTCCACTCTCTCTATAGAGAGATAATGCTTCCATAGCTTCAAAGCAAAAATGACTGTAGCAAGCTCCAAATCATGTGTGGGATAGTTCTTCTCATGAGTCCGTAATTGCCTAGATGCGTAAGCAATCACTTTCCCATGTTGTTGAAGAACGCAACCCAGTCCTTTTCCAGAGGCATCACTGTAGATTGAGAAACCGTCGGTACCTGCGGATAGCGCAAGTATCGGTGATGTTGTAAGTCTCTTCTTCAGTTCCTCAAACGATGCCTGGCAAGCTTCCGTCCAGATGAACTCTTCATTCTTCCGAGTGAGTTTCGTCATTGGTTCAACAATCTTGGCAAAATCCTTCATAAACTTCCGGTAGTAGCCAGCCAAGCCCAAGAAACTTCTGATTTCAGCAACTGAGCTTGGGGTAGACCACTTCTAAACAGCAGCTATCTTCTTAGGGTCCACCGAAATTCCTTCTCCTGTGACAACATGGCCAAAAAAAATCCACCTTGTCTAGAAAGAATTCACATTTGGATAGCTTACCATATAACTTCTCTTTCCTCAAAGTTTCTAGAACTTTCCTGAGGTGCTCTTCATGCTCCTCTTCAGTCTTCGAGTAGATCAGGATGTCATCTATGAAGACAACGACAAACTGATCTAGGTATTCATGGAAAACCTTATTCATAAGGTTTATGAACACAGCAGGAGCATTCGTCAGTCCAAACAGCATGACCAAGAATTCAAACTGCCCATACTTGGAGTTGAATGCCGTCTTGGGAATGTCCTCCTTTCTGACCTTGATCTGATGGTAGCCAGATCTGAGGTCTATCTTCGAGAACACCTTGGCTCCACTGAGTTGGTCAAACAGGTCATCGATCCGGGGCAGAGGGTACTTGTTCTTGATGGTGATGTTGTTCAGCGCCCGGTAGTCGATGCACATCCGTACTGTTCCGTCCTTCTTGGGAACAAACAAGACAGGTGCTCCCCAGGGTGAAGCTCCGTCTCTGATAAATCCAAGGGCCTTCAGTTCATTGATCTGATCCTTCATCTCCTTGGCCTCCTTCGGGTTGACTCTGTAGCATCCCTTAGAAATAGGGGAAGAGCCGGGGACTAGGTCAATGGTGAACTCTATGTCTCGATCTGGGGGTAACCCGGGAAGACTATCAGGGAAGACGTCCATAAATTCTGCTATGATAGGATGGGGAGGTCCGGGTTCTTCTGTAATAGAGGTGTAGGTAACACACTCCATAACCTCCGAAGTTCGAGAGATTTCAAACTCCGGCTCTCCAGGTGGGCTGAAGACTACACATCCTCTGTGACAGTCTATCAGCGCATGTTGCTTACTCAACCAGTCCATCCCTAGGACTATATCATAGTTGGGTAAGGACATCACAAGCAAAGGTGCTATGAACTGGTGGCCTGATATGGTGATAGGACAGTTACAGGTCTCAGTGATGGGTAGGGGTCCTCCACCGGTCATGACTCTACATATCTTCTTGCTAAAGCCCGTAACTATGTGGTGTACAGAGATAAATTTTGTGGATATGAAACTATGTGATGCACCCGAATCAAATAAAGCTAAGGCAGGATGTGAATGCACATAAATGAAACCTGCGATGACATCAGCTGTAGGTTCCTGCTCTGGCTCTGCCTCATCTGCTGCTAGGGCAAAGGCTCGCCCAGTCTTCTGTTGATGCTACCCAAATTGTTGTTGCTGAGTGGGCAGAGGACCTTTCTGCTGAGTTGCTCCAGTCCGATGGATCGACGAGGGGCAGTCCTTCACTTGGTGGGTGGCAGACCCACAGACTAGACAGTGTCCTAGTCTCTTCCTGCAGATGTTCGACTGATGCCCTGGCCTCTTGCAAAAATCACAGACAGGGATCTGCCTCTGAGGTGCTCTATCATTATTCCTTGCCTGTTGGTTCTGCTGCTGATGGTGAGGAGGCCAGTTGTTGTTGTTGTTGTTAGGCTTCTTCTGATTACCCTGGAAGTTGTTAGTTCCAGGATAATCCCTCTTTGAACGAGCGGGTTGACTCTTCTCTATATCCTGAGCTCGCTCCAGGATCCTTTCATAAGTCTTAGCACCGCCTGAGATCACATGGGTGCGGATCTCTTCTCTCAGCCCATATCTTAACCTTTCAGCACGATCATCAGGGTCAGCTACCAAGTTCTTGGCAAAACGGCTGAGTTGGCCGAATTCTGCCGCATATTCTCCAACAGTCATATTTCCTTGCTTCAGGTTCTGAAATTGCCTCTCCATCTCCCGCAACTCTGATGTTGGGAAGAACTTTCTCTGGAACAACCTCTTGAAGGTGTCCCAGTCAAGCTGCTTATCCTGGAGTCGAGGTTCATTCCGATACCAGGTGCTTTCTACACTTTGCAGTTGGAGTCCCACTGCTTCGGCCTTGAGGTCTTCTGGAATTCGAGCGACGCTCAGGAGACGCTCCATGCTATCGAGCCATTCGTCAGCATAGACGATTCCCTCGATTCCCTTGAAGGGTCGAGGGTTCTGCTTTTTGAAACTCTCAATATCGCCAACCTTAGCAATATGATCCCCATTAATTTAAATAGCCTTAATGTTTCATAAATTAATCCCTTAGAAATATGTTTACCTTGGCAGGCCTTGGTTCAAGTTGAGCTGCTTCTCCTCTTCCCAGAGCAGTTATAGCCACGTTATGAGCATTCTCCATGCTTTCCCTCATAATCGCGGTTTGCTCTTGATGAGCTTCCGTTTGAGCTCTCTGGGCTTCTAGCACTCCTCGTAGTAGACCTATGAGGTCGGTGGGGTCCACAGGCACCGGTGAGGCAGCTGGAGGGGGTACTACCACAGGGGGCTGCATCTCCGTCTGGGAAGATGATGGATCCATCGTTGTAGCAGCATACATCCCACGGGGTGCATTATGGGAACGGTCGGCTAGCTGCCGAGGTGTAGGATCCGGACTCGATTGAGGAGGTGGGGTGTGATCAGGTGAAAATACCCCATCGCCAGCAGGATTTGTGGCCATATTCTGGAAGGTTTAGGATATAAACATAAGCAAGGTAGCCTACCAGTCTATAATCAAACAAAATATTTATTTATAATATATAACGGTCCTACGTTGTGACAAATTAATGTTCTAGTGTTCTAAATGTCTCTAGATAAATTTTTCCTAAGTTGTTGATTGTTTCGACCTGCATGGGCCACCACTAAAAATATGTCATGACCCGGTCCCAATTTCTTGGGTTGAATCGGATCATGCCCAGCCTATTTCCGGTACTCGGTAAACCGAAATTAATCAGAACCCAAAAATACCATAAAACCAATTCACAGAAATGTTTCCGAAAATTATTCGGAAAACCTGAATTGATAATCGTTAAACCCGAAACTCCTCGGAAATTCCAGAAGCACAGAAACACTCAAAGAAAAATAAGCCACAGAACCATTTCCGAAAGGAATTGGAAAACCAAACCATAGAAATATTCCGAAAATTCACAGAATGTTTCCGAAAAGATTTCAGAAATCCGAAAATGTCTCGCTACCGAATTCCCAGGGAAATTCATGGAACAAATTCATCACAGACTATAAAAATGGAAACGGGGCAACGGGAATATACCAGAAATTGCTCGGCTAGAGCTCTCATGTGAATTTCAGAGAAAAAGAACACACGGACAGCGTCTCGGGCTCGGGTCAACGTCTCGTCGGGGTTCGGCTGCGTGTACAGCACCCGAGCTTGGAAAAGACAGCGGCGGAAAGCCACGGAGCAATACCGGAAAGCCGCCCGGGTCGGGCTGGCGCGCATAGCCGCGAAAAACGGCCGCCGGAGTTGGTCGCCGGTGGGCGTTGGCCTTGGGAGGGGTGGCGCCGGGCAGGGGTCGGCTGGAAGGAGGTGCGCCGGACTCTGGATCGGCCGCGGGAGGATGCGTCGGGCACGGATCTAGGGCACGAAGGTTTTGGGGGTTTTGGGAGTTGGTGGTGAATGGAGGGATGGGGAAGAGGGGTTTTATAGAAGAGTGAGCGGGGGTTACCGGAAACCGAGGGGTCGCCGGCCGTTCGGGAAGTCGAAAACCAAGGGGCAACGATTTCGGGAAGGGTCGGCCAAGAGTCACCGGAGTAACCAACAGAAGGAAGAGAAATGTTTTAAATTTTCTCTCCCTCTCTAAAGTATTAAAGGGTTTTATTGGTTTAAAGGTCTAAGTGTTGGGTTAAGGATTAAACCAAAGGCTTGGGCTTCATGGGCTTGGAGGGTTAAACTAATGGGTTTAAGAGAATGGCTTCTCTTAAATGGTTAAAATGGTTAATGGTTTGGTTGGGCTAGCTAACAAGACTTGGTCTCTAATACTTGGGCTAAAAAATATAGTGGGCTAAAAGAAAATAATAGGGAAAGGGCTTTGAAAATTATAAATAAATTCTTTAAAAAATATAACTAAACATTTTAAAAATATTTTTAGTTTCAAATTGGGTTCGGGTCTGAGCCAGAAAATCAGAATCCAAGTTATTAATTTTCAAAAGTATATTTTTTTTAATAATTTGAAAAACTAACTGGCAAACACACACTAATAAAATTTAAAATGTAACCGAAAAATTGCGGGTTTCACAACAAGTTACTAAGGCTGATAGGTCTGAAATCCTGGATATCGACGGGCTTGGACGTCTTAGGGATGAGAACCAGGTTAGCCGAAGTGATGTCTTTGGGAAGTTGGATTCCTAAAAAGAAATCCTTGATAGCAGCCATAAGGTCTTGTTTAATGATATGCCAACATTTAGAATAAAAAAACCATGTGAAACCATCCGGGCCCCGGGCTCCCTGCGGGTTCAGCGAATTGATCGCTTTCTCAACTTCATCTTCCTGGGCAGCCTAGACAACTCCAGCTTCTCATCGGAGATAATACTCGGGATACAATCGATGAAGTTATCCGGGTCCGTGGAAGGTACAGGTTCAAACAAATTGGAGAAGTGAATGATCGCCTTGTCCATAATAATCTGGTCCTCCACCACAGTCCCATCTTGGTCGTACAGGCACACTTTGTTCGAATTAGCCCGCTCTTTGATGATGGCGTGGAAGAAAGTGGAGTTACGGTCCCCATCTTGACCTAGTTAATCCTCGCCTGATCCTGAAGAAGTTGCTCTTCCAAACCAAAACCTTGTCCAGGCTATGTTTAACACGGAGCAAATCGTCGCCCCCAGCATCACTCCATTGAACTTGAAGGGCCGCCTCCAGATCATCAATATCCGCTTGCTGCTCCCGCTTCTGTTTCCTAAGATCCCCAAAGACATTCCAGTTCCAATCTCTCAGGGTCGATCTCAGTCTTTGAAGTTTAGTATGCAAAATAAGGAGGGGGACCCTGGCAGACCTCGTCCCAGCTTTCCTTAACTACATCCATAAAAGTCGGATGGTCGCACCACATCCTTTGAAATTGAAACTGTCCCGGGGTAGATAGAGTATCAGAAGGGGTGATGAGTAGGGGGAATGATCGGAGTTCATGTGGGGGAGGTGCATAACGGAGGTATGAGGTCTATTAAGAAGGTATTTGGTATTGTAAAAGACCCGGTCCAGACGCTCCCAGGTGTTAGGGTTGTTAGTGAGGCCATTGCACCAAGTGTAAATCGACCCGAGATAGCCAGCATCGAGAAGTCCTGTATCCGAGATGAATCTGTTAAAGTCCGCCACCGCGTTCGTATTGATGGTTCCCGGCCCAGCCTTCTCTGTCGCCGATGAAACCACATTAAAGTCGCCAGCCAGCATCCATGGACGGTTCATATTGTTAGATATAGAAGTGAGATCATGCCACAACTCCCTTCTGGTATTAGCCACACAGCTAGCATAAACAACCGAAAGGTCCAACATATGTCCCGACCTATTGTTCCGGATGTTACAGTGAATAAACTGCTTGTTGGTCTCCTTCACCACCACATTGATATCATTGTTCCATAATATCCATATATGTGTGTTAAGATCTCCACCATGGAAGTAGAAAGGCATATGAATGTCTCTGGCAAGCTCCTGGATGTTCTCCCCATCGATCTTAGGTTCGAGAATGGCTATAAAATCAGGCGAGTATTTATTGTTGAGAGATTTGAGGTAGGTTCTGGTAGGTTGATTCCTGATGCTCCGAGCGTTCCAGCAGATGGCCTTAATACCCATTCAGTTTTGTG
Source organism: Iris pallida (assembly GCA_029216955.1). Taxonomy (NCBI): domain Eukaryota; kingdom Viridiplantae; phylum Streptophyta; class Magnoliopsida; order Asparagales; family Iridaceae; genus Iris; species Iris pallida. The sequence goes on along the minus strand of JANAVB010035417.1, from coordinate 4,833,787 downwards.
TGGTATTGTTGGCGTCCTTCCGTCGCCTGGTTTGTATAGTTTTGGCCGTAGAGTTGAGGTTAGTGGGCTTATTTCTGGTCGACCTGGCAGGGATCGATAACTTGTCAAGCTCAGCCTGGTCCTTCAGGTATTTCGCCGGGTTATAAGCCTCATGCCCAGTAGCTTTCCTTCTAGCCTGTTTTTTTTGTTGCTTTGACCGGGCAATCTCCTCGTCACGTAAGTTCTCCTGTTGATTAGCTAAAGCTATTTCTTCGTCCGTCATACGATCTAGGGAGCTGGAACCAACGGTGATATCATCCTCCTGGTCCGACATCGGATCATAATCTGATCCATCCGATTCAATTTTATCCCATAGCTTTCCTTTGGATTTGAATGTCATAATATTATTGATCACTGTGTCTGTGGGTTCCCCGGGTTTCGGAGATTGTCGACCTGTCAGGTCGGTCTTGAACTCGACAACAGTAGCATGAATGCTGTATCGGCTGTGCTCACGGACAAATTTACCTTCCGAGGCTGCTATAGAAGTCCCTGCCGGTTGGTTGGGGGGACTCAGATTGTGCACAGATGGTTGTGGTTCCGCACCCTGGGCATTAATCCCATATCCTTTAGAGGGAGAGGTCTCTGAGGTGTCCAGGAGACCAGCCCCTGAGGGCTCCCCGATGGGTGGCATCTCCTGAGCTCCACTCTCGGGCCCCTGACGGTCGTCCACAATGTAGTTCGTCTCTGGTTGGGTTGTCGTTCCTGGTTACTGGTCTTCGTAATATAGGTATAGGAGGCGGCCGTATCAGCAGTATTAACCAATGGTTCCTTGGGAATCTGGATCATCAGTTGGTTGCCGGGCGCGAGGGGTTCTACAGAATCTGAGTCAGTATCTCCCTGCTCAGAAGCGAGGATATCAAATTTATTGGTCAGGTTTAGGATGGATGTTTTGATGTGGGAGTTAGCACTCTTCGGAGGGGAGGTGGTAATCTTCGAATTCAAACGTTTCTCTGCTGGCTTTTAAATGTGTTTGAAATCTAAATAACTGCAGTAAAAGTTGGAGGCACTGGCCTAAAGAAGTCACAGATTTTGAACCTAATTAGCAAGGTTCGGAGTACCGGTATCGGAATCGATATCGGACCATTTCTATGAGTATCGGGATCGGCGATAACAGCAATATCGACGACGGTTTCGTATCGAAGTATCGAATTTGTTGTATCAGAAAGCAAATAATTATAAATAAATTAGTAATAGTTTTTTAAAAAAATTTATACATTTATCCATAATTTTGAAGTATTTCTAGTATTTTTTTCTTAGTAGTTTTGAAATTGAATGAATAGTAGTCACCCTTGCCGATTGGTTTAGATGTGATGTATAAGTTTTCTTCTTTTACAACCTTACTATGTTTTTACATCATTGTTAATTAGTCTTTTTCGTCAATTTTTTTTTACCGAATTGACCGAAAAGGAGACCTCCCAATGTTGGTATCGGGCGGTATCAATCAGTATAGGGTATCGGGGTCGGTATCAGATCGGAACATGTCAAACCTTATCATTATCGGCCGTACCACATCGGTATCGGACAATACTGCAAACTATGCTAATTAATCTACTCTAAATTGGATGAAATTGTCTCGTCTAAAGAAAATCAAGAGTATTCAGAAGTTAAAAAAGAAAATCAAGAGTAGTGTTCGGAATGTTCACTTAAGTGGACCTAAACCGATATCAACTATTCTGATATATAATTTCGATATATATTACATCGTAGAAGAGGTTTTCGTTTTATTTTCTTGGAATATAGGAGGCAAATAAAATTCGATATTTCTTATAGACAAAAATTTTCACTTTTTTACTTTGTAAATCCGAGGGTTCGTGGCACGTAAAGCTCTCTCATCTAAGCTAGATCAAATTTCACATTTTACTTTATAAATCCAGGGTAGAGTGCTCTCCTCTACCCTACTATACTAATCAATCAATTTACCTCTACTATAATAAACTAAGGAATCAATTTATAGGCATCCAATGAAAGCTTTTGTTATTTTTTATGTTCAAAGTTTACCTTCGTTTGCTGACTCAATGTGAATATTAGGAGGACCGGCCCACGGAATTGGGTGGTCCTATTCAGAGCTTCTTTTGATTGTCCCTTCAACTTGTAGGCCGATCCTAGAGGGTCACCCGCAACCCTAATCTCTTGTGTTGTGGTGTCATGCTGAGTCAGAGGATTACCCCAAGAAGAGGGGGTTGCCTAAGCCCGAAATCTTGTCGGGCTACCCCATAGTCGGCCCTGAATATTAATACAAAGTACAAGATGAAATAACTATACAAACTGAAACCCCTGATAATACTTTTCTCAAAAATAGAACAGAGAAAAGTGCCAAGTAATTTACATATTTGTCTTGATGATCTTTTTTACAACCATTATCATTCATCAGTACAGAAAAACAAGAACCATCTTCCTTTATGTTTGGAACCATAAAGTGGACATTCAAGATTTAATCAAAACAAATTTTAACTCATTAGCATACCTGTACTGCACAGACCTTGGCATGACCTTCCTTCATCGAATCATATTAGCAGAAGTACCAGAGCACCACAGTTTCTTCAATCTGGGGATTGGGACACTTTCTTGAATCGTATCGTCGCGAAGAACTGATGATCTTCAGCAGTAGTCAGAATGTGCAACAGTAGGATGTAAACAAAGATCAAATCTTTACAGTTCAAAATTTTGTTTATAAGCCCTTCCTGTTACTCGATTCAAATGCAAGGTGAAAAGAGTAGCATATAATTTTGTTTCATTCCAACTCTGCACATATGAGAACTTATTTGGAGTGTCCACAGTGCAGTATAGTTTTCTAAGAGCTCATTTTATTAGAGAGAGAATAAATAAGACATACATACAATTAACCAAGAGTTTGGTTCTACTACAGAAGAAAACATGGATGTTCATCTATTAAGCGGGACAGCATGTACAAATAATTTATGGTCTCAGTTATCTTGCTTAGGCTTTCGGCTCAATTCAGAGTACTGTCCTCCCATCAGCTGCAGAATCTCCTCCCACAACCCAGAAGAATTAGCGGACGCCGCACCACCAATCAAATGAGAGCTGCAAGCAGCAACTACCCAATAGTCCGACTCGATCTCCTCCCTCAGCTGATCCAACTGCCACCCTGCATAACCTACGAAAAACTTGAAATCCTCCGCCCTCAGCACCCCTTTCTTCACGAGCCCAGCTGCCTCAGCCAAACTGTTCCTGGCGCCAAAACAGATGCCTGGCACCACCTGGTCGAATCCTGGTATCGGAGAGGTCTCGCTCGTCTTTATCAAAAACATGCTCGTGTCCAAGGGCCCACCAAAGTAGAGCGAGCAGTCAGCAAATGTGGTAGCAAGCTCGGTGTTGGTGGGGTTCATGTTCTTCATCTTCTTGTGGAACGGACGGTTGATGATGACTCCGAAGGGGCCCTCTCTCGGGTCCCTGGTTCCTAATCTCAGGAGAAGAACAACAGTCCTCTCAAAGCTGCGAACTCCATCGAGCTTCTCTGTAGCGACAAGCACGCATCCAGGCTCTGGAAATGGGATTGGGTGTGCCCACTTTGGACCTAGCCTTTGAGATGGCAGCTTCTGTGAGGTTGCGTCGTTAGTAGGTTCAGCGGAATCAAGCAACTCCTGGATGAACATTTCAGAGGAGAGCATCTTAAATAAGAATTTGGAACCATCTCCTCTATATAGGATTTTCAGTTCCAAGTAATTAATTACATCAATTGTCTCTATAAAAATTATATTCTGATACTAGCAATATTAGCTGAAATATAGAAAACATAGAATAATGACACAAATCAGGATGAGTAGTACAAAAAACCTCTTTTCTTTTCTTTTCTAAGATAAATATGCATAAAATGATGGGAGTCGCATCAAAATGCAAGAGCAAAAAAAGGGAATGATTTTCAAGGACTATCCACTTGCCAACGTTAGCAGAAAACCTTATTAGAATGATTAAAAATTCAAATTATGGGTTTCCCAGATACAAGTCCCTTAAATCTAGACAGTTTTTACCTAGGTCCCATAAGTCTTGCTATTTGCTTATAGGTCTAAGCTTCTGTAGTCATGAGGACAATGTTTGCTTCCATCCTGGTTATACTGAGGGAACCCTTGGATTAAAACTAACTAGAGATGGCCAAAGATTAAAGTATCCCCCAGTTAAACTAACCGTAAGAGTCGTGGAAAAGATAAGGGCGGTGAAGGAGATGCCAAATGCGTGGGGGGGTTGGAGGGGGTGGAGGGTAGTGGATCTATATGGGAGGACAAGGAGGGGATAAAGGTGGTGGAGAGAAGTGTCGATGGTGATGATGTGAAGGGTAGGGGAGGTTTATGAGAGGATGAGTGGGGTTGAAGAGAAGGTGGTAGGATGAAGAAGACATGCCATTAAGTGAGACATTCAAAAGGAAGCGAGGTGCAAACGATGAAATATATTGTCACTGTCAAGGGTGTTATAACTTATATTAAACCATGGGTGCTCATACATAATGAAGTTTGTACTTTTGGTAGCGTATAAGAAAATTACAGGAGATAGAGGACCTCAGCTGAAATAAACAAGACTTGAGGGACTTATATAGCAATTCCTAAATTATATGCCGCTTATGTATTCTCCTGCTGACTCACATGTGCACGAGCAACAAGATTAGCTCTAAAATCTCGCCAATCAAGCAATGTGCGATGAGACTTCTGGATAGATTCATCAGATTTCGATTTGTCATCGGCATGATTAACACCTTCAGGATCATCTCCTTCGGGAACTGATGGATCATTATTTTCTGCAATTCAGAATATTCATCTGTTACAAGTGAATATTGAATTATGTTTTTATAAATACCATAACTTCATCTCATGCAAAGCTCACAAAAAGGGCATTAAGGAACAAAATGCACATAACCAACTAATATCTATTCATAAAATATCATAAAGCAACATGCAGGAGTACGGAAGTTCCATTTCGTAACCTCATTAACCAACAATTGACAATAATCTTGACAAGGTTTACATCTACAAATAGTTCAAAGTTTGCTAATATAAGAAAGAGGCTATGAATGATCAGGTAAGGTTTAACTATTAATTTGGCAACTCACCTACCAATTATTTTGTGGTCTTGATATAAAATTATAAATTTGCAAAATGGGAAACCTAAGAAGAAGGTGAGAACAAAAACAGGATGAACCAGAAAATGTGACAACACAGCTGAAGGGTAGGGATCAAAGAATAGCATGTCAAAAGGAAACAATAAACAAATGGAAACAAAAGGGTATAGTATCTCAAGATAAGATGACCATACCCTTATAAGATTGCAGATGAGTTGATTAATAATTTAAAATGCCATCTAAAACTAAACTCTTAACCAACAAGTTATCTTTGCAGAAGAAGGTATAGCTAAACGGAAACCTGAGATTGACAAGTCTTGATGGAAACATAGGTGCAACGTTTATGGTAGTTGTAGTATAAATGTACTCAGAATTTTTGTGTAGAGGACCAAGGGCAAGGTTAATCTTACTAATGAGTTATTTTCTTGCAACACTACTTTTTCTGGGGTTGTACTAGAAGTAGAAACAATAACAACAAACTCTGCCAAATTTGAGTGGCCAGCTTAAAAGAAAACATAGACTATGTTGCATGGAGACAGATGCGAAACGACGAGGTAAGGACACAGTGGGGCGGACACAATAACTATTTTGGTGTATTGTAGTGTATTTTGGAGTGTCCGGATTGTGTCTGATACATGTCCAACACGATATGACCCACATTTTTTGAGTGTCCGTGCTTCCTAGGATGTAGATTAAATCGACCAACAAAATGACAGTTACATGCCCAAATGAACAATGATGGGTTGAAAGAGCTTAATAATATTTTATAAATTAATTTCATTATGACAACAAAAACCAAAGTATCACATTGGCTACTATCTTGAGCTATAAACTCTATCAAGACACTGAACAAAAAATATGTGTATCTTCACTATTTTCTTGTTATATTTAGTGCAAATTCTAAAATAAATAAACGACATTAGCATATGCATCATAAAAGTGTTGACATTTTCACAATTTCACAAATTAATCAAAATAAAAAATACCCCCAGGTTTGGTATCACTTTTGAACCAACATCGGATACAACTAACGAATGATAATTGTATAAAATAATTTGAGTTCAATATATTTCAACTATTTTGTTTATCTTCTATTAAAAAACCAAACATGATTCTCTTTTCATAACAAGAACTTTTGATTTTCATGCAAGATAAAGCAATAGTTGCATCATATTGACTTAGGATAATTTCATGCACTTTCGTTCTTGAGGTTCAACATTCTTCCCATTCTTTTGAAACAATATGATATAAGATTTATTGAAACAATATCTAGGATATAAGGAAACTGTGGTCAAGCAACAAAAGAATAAACCAAACTTGTGTCATAAATTAATGAACTTGGTACACACGACAAACACAATCGTCCAAATCTTAAGAAATTAGGTAGTTTTCAATCCTAATTTGTTTGAATCATTTGATAGTATATCTATTTATTAACGCTTTCAACTGTTTTTCCCAAACAAGGTAGTCGTCTCTTTTTATGCATGTCTTTGTAACTGCTAAAGAAAACTATAGAGAAAACATGCAGGTCTAAAATCCACTTCAAGTATTGCAAGTAATTATCTTTAAAGACTTGTATTCTTACATAAGTTTGTTAATACTTAATATCTAGTAAAAAAAAATCTATTTTCCCATGATAGAGAGACATCCAGTTATCCAAATCTGTTAATGACTAGGCTTTGTGGATATATGTAACCATGTTCCAGTGCCTCATGTTTAATTGTATTTTTTGTTGTTCCTTACATATGTTCAAACTTCTTATAGTGTTGGTATACTGGACATTGCATGTTGTCATTTGAAACTCTCAAGGATATTCTGTATTGAAATTCAAAGCTCGTTGGAAGATGAAAGTATTATATTTTTCATCATCTATTGACAATTTTGAGAAACAATTTTCTAGCATTGGAAAATCATAATTAATATGGTGATATGCACTGTGTTTTGCGGTATTTTTATGAGAAATAGTGATAAAGCTTACGAATATCGGCTTGAATGATGCATCATAAATAGCTATGCCAGACTGAAGCAATGTGGACTATAATGTGCACTATTCTGATAATCGGTTGAATTTAGTCAGCCATATTCAACAAGTATCGTGTCGTATACATGTCACACATGGATAAGGAAACAGATACAATCCTTTATTGGAGTATTTGTGCAAAGTAGATGAAGAGCTGAGTAGGAAATCTCTTCCCGACCGCTAGTTGCTTCTCACATTACATTGCAGTAACAAAGACTGTCCTATCCAGATATTCTTGTCCGGAAACAGGATTTGTAACTAGTCTGGATACTGGATGTGTAACTGAGGAATTAGGGTCCAATTCCTGTTAATTCGTTTCGTTTCTGAAGGTCACGATTGCTTTGGGGATTATGGCGACTTAAATAGGAAATTTCTAACCTAATCTCAACATCCAATTTACAAAGAGAGGATTTCTCAAGGGTGAAACTTTGAAAGGAAGGAGAAGGATTGGGGGGGAGAGCTTCGGTTTGATTAGGAAGTAGTTCGTACGAAGGAATACACATCGGCTACCTTCGTGTTTTTCATTTCGGTAAACATATTCTCATCTTGTAATTGTTCCTTAATTTTGACCAGTTGTGGTGATTCTATGGGATCGATTGGAGAAGCTTCTAGAGGAGTCATGGGATACTTTTTCTAATTCAGTAGTGAAGTCTTTTCCGTAGGGTCTGCTTGGATTGAGGGGAAAAAATTAAGTAGAGTTAAGTGGGGTCAAGTGAAGGGGAGTTAAATGAGGGGGAGTAGAATCAATACATATAAGCTTGCTTGGATTGAAGGAAGATTTAAGTGAGGTCTGTTTAATAACTCTTGCTTGGATTGAAGGTTTTGAGTGAGAGAAGGATTAATAAAATATAATAGTTACCAAAATACCCTTATTGTGTATGTCATAAAATTAAATTTGATTGAAAATTTAATAAAACTTGTCATAATATCTTCACAAATGAGGAAGATACGAAACAACATGTTGAAAACACGAAAAAATGTAAGAAAAAAGTTATGATATTTTATATGACAAATAAGGAATATTTACGACTTTTTAAACAAAAGTCCTCAATCCCCCTAGTTAACCCTCCGATTTGAAGGGTTAAAAGATGGACAAAAGAGGGTTAAACAAACCCCTACTTAACCCTCTATGACCCCCCCTCCTAAACTACCGTCCTCAAACCAAGCATAGTTTTTATTTCCTCTCACTTAACGTCCCCTCACTTAACCCTCAATCCAAGCAGACCCGTAGAGTTTTCCATGTAAAAGTGATTGTGTTTGCATTGTGTTCTTTTGCATTGGATAATTCTATGTAGGTGCGCGCTTTATTTTAGTTCTCGGTGATTCTTCCGGTTTGGAAAGAGTATTTATTTTGTTGGTTCCATGTCCGTTCCCAACATCTTGATTATTGTAGACTGAATTAAGACTAAAAATTGCAACTTTTTCCAGTAACAATACTTTCTCCAGGAGTCCAAAGCAACTTTCGAGAATAACCCCCAGCATTATGATGCTCAACAAACCCTAACCAAAAAAATCCTAGAAAAATCGCACCTTTATCACATAATCAACCAATCCTCGCACAATTGAACACAACCCACATCATAATCCAAACAAATCCCAAATTAAGTCAAAATAACTTAAAGAGAGAGATTTTGAGACATGCGCACTCACCAGATGAGGACGGATTCTCGCGGTTCTTCTTCTTCCCGGCGGCCTTGACCACCAGGGACCGGTACGCCACCGGATCCCTCCTCGAACGGAGCTCCGAAACCCGCTTGAACCCGAACGCGGTGAGAGTCCTCTTGGTGGAGACGAAGGAGAGGCCTCCGGTCTTGATGTTGAGAGTCCACACGTCCATGGCGAGTGGATTGTCGCGTCACCGTTCCTATCGAAGCTCCGACTGGGAAATCGGATCCTTCTGCAGAGAGCGCGTCAGAAACGATGAGGAAGAGAGAGAAGGGAAGGAGTAGGGATGCGGTAACAGCAGGTGAGCATGAGAGTATTATAAGCTTTGTTTGGTTTCTTTTTCCCTGTTTTCTGTTTTCTGGTTTTTTTTTTCTTTTTTCTTTTTTAGTAGTGCCTCCAATATTATTTAGTTTGTTGTAATTAATTGTTGTAATTCATCTCATCATGGTGACTCTTCATTTTGTAACTCATGAGTGACCTTTCAATTATGTAACTCCCAACCTCTCTCTTCCTATATAAAGAGAGGTTGGGATAGCTTGTAGAGACAATTGAGACACATATATTGATATACATGTGAGGTTGAGCTAATTGTCCACAACACGTTATCAGCAAGTGGACAATTAGCTCAACCTCACATGTATATCAATATATCTCAATGTGTGTCTCTACAAGCCATTCCAACCTCTCTTTATATAGGAAGAGAGAGGTTGGGAGTTACAAAGTGAAAAGTCACTTGGGAGTTACAAAGGTGAAGAGTCACCATGATGATGAGTTACAAAGGTGAAGAGTCACCATGATGATGAATTACAACACTCCCCCTTGGCTCTTCACAAACTCTGCTTGTAAACACCTCTGAGCTTCTTTGTCGGTCTGTAGCTTGCAGATTCAAAAATGACCACCTACTTGTGCCTCGTTAAAACCTTGCCAAAGAAAACCCAGTGGGAAAAAAAACTTTGGTCGAAGGACAAAAGAGTACACACAGGTCAGTGTGATGGGGGTAAACTAACCATTGCAAAGGTGCCTCGTCAAAAACCTTGTCAGGGAAAACCCAGTGGGAAAAACCGCTGATCGAAGGACAAAAGAGTACACGATGGTTTAGAAGTATACAACTGGATACTCCCCCTGATTATAATAATCCTTAGTGAATAAGGGATTTGAACTGTGTCTCGTTAAAAACCTTGCCAAAGAAAACCCAGTGGGAAAAACTTTGGTCGAAGGAAAAAAGAGTACACGAGCATACATCAGGATGCTTTCCTTTTCACTCGCACTCAACAGGGTACGGGATATACGCACAACAGGGCGTTGGGAGGCACTTGTTGGGGCGCTCCCCCTCACATGCACACAACAGGGTGCAGGAAACATGTTTTACTTAGGCTAGCTCTGAAAGCTTCCTAAGTCCAATCGCTCTGACATGTTTCTGGAACGAGTGTTTTGGCAGTGACTTGGTGAACAAGTCTGTACGGTTATTCTCCGATCCAATGTGTTGCACTTCAATCTTCTGAAGCGCTTGTTGTTCATGTGTAAAGAACAACTTGGGCGATATGTGCTTGGTAGCATCCCCTTTGATGTAACCATGTTTCGCTTGATCAATAACAGCAGTATTGTCCTCATAGACGACAACAGGTTCATCTGGGTCATATGGAAGATCACATGTACTTCGAATATGGCCAATAACAGCTCGAAGCCATACACACTCTCTAGTCGCCTCATAGAGCGCGAGTAGCTCAGAGTGGTTCGTTGAAGTAGCCACTAAGGTCTGTTTGCGAGACCTCCAAGAAATCGCCGTGTTCCCAATGGTAAAGACATAACCAGATTGGGAACGCCCCTTGTGCGGATCAGATAAGTATCCCGCATCGGCGTAGCCAACAAGGGTCGCGTTGCTTCGAGTGCCAAGAGCGTTGGACTCACTCAAAACCGCGTAGGGATAGAACAAGCCCAAGTCCGTAGTACCCTTAAGGTAGCGGAAAATGTCTTTTATGCCATTCCAATGGCGGCGTGTTGGCGCGGTGCTGTGTCGAGCTAGACAATTCACAGCAAACGAGATGTCCGGTCTAGTACATTGGGCCAAGTACAATAAAGCACATATTGCACCCAGATAAGAGCACTCAGGACTCAATATCTCTTCATCGTCCTCCTTTGGACGAAATGGGTCCTTAGTAATGTCTAGAGAGCGGACGATCATGGGAGTAGCGGACGGCTTAACGTCAAAATGACTAAAGCGTCTCAACACCTTTTGGGTGTAGTTCGCTTGATGGACAAGAATTCCATCTTTACGGTGCTCGATCTGCAGGCCGAGGCAAAGCCGTGTCTTCCCAAGATCCTTCATCTCGAATTCCTTCTTCAGGATATCAGCAGTTTCTGATAAGTCTTTTTCGGTTCCTATGAGATTCATGTCATCTACATAGACCGCAATGATTGCATATCCTGAAGTGGATTTCTTTATGAACACGCATGGGCAAAGTTCGTTATTAACGTATCCCAAACCGATCAAGTATTCGCTTAGGCGGTTATACCACATTCGCCCGGATTGTTTCAATCCATATAGCGAACGCCTCAGTCTAATCGAGAACGCGTTCCGTGGTCGGGAACTACTTGATTCAGGCATCTTTAGTCCTTCAGGGACTTTCATATATATCTCTGTGTCTAGATCCCCGTAGAGATAGGCTGTGACCACATCCATGAGCTGCATATTCAGTTTTTCGGAAACTACTAAACTGATTAAGTAGCGGAACGTTATGATGTCCATTACGGGAGAATACGTCTCCTCGTAATCAATTCCAGGGCGTTGTGAGAAGCCTTGCGCCACAAGGCGAGCCTTGTATCGCACAATCTCATTTCTCTCATTACGCTTCCTTAGGAAAACCCATTTGTGACCAACTTGTTTAACATTGGGTGGTGTTGGAGCAACAGGTCCAAACACGCTTCTTTTTGCTAAGGAATCTAGTTCAGCCTGGATTGCTTGTTTCCATTGTGACCAGTCCGTTCGTCGTTGACACTCGGCAACACTACGAGGTTCCATGTCATCATTGTTCATAATGTCAGTGGCCACTGAGTATATGAACACATCATCGATGACAGTTTCGTTTCGCTTCAAAATATCGTCTAAGCTAGCATACTCGACGGATATTTCGAGGTTATCGACATGATTAGGAATAGGCGTTTCATCTGGAACGCGCTCTTCTAATACATCGCCGTGATCCTTAATGATCTCATGTGGCAAAACGCTTTTAACAAGATTTCTCCGCTTCCGGGGCAGAACATCTTTGGAACCAACCGGTCTTCCCTTCTTCTTGGGAATAGCGGCGGACTGGACGGCCGATGGCAGCGTCCTTTGCTCGGCGGGTTCGACCGGAGCAACATGTTTCACAGGAACATGGCGTCTCTCAGGGACGTCTATCCTTGCAGGCACATTTATAGCAGGTATAATTGATCTCGTGACTTTTGCTAGGTCGCTAAATGCATCTGGCATTTGATTTGCAATATCTTGCAGACCTAGAATCCTCTGCACTTCCTTATCACTATGTGCAGAGGGGGGATCATGATGAGCAAAAGAGGGCACATGCTACGCTAATTCACGTCGTTCCTCATCAACGTTAGCGTGCATTTCTCCCCCTAACGACGGGAAGATTGCCTCATCAAAGTCACAATCCGCGTGTCTCGCGGTAAAGAGATCGCCTGTCAAGGGCTCTAAATAGCGAATAATAGACGGGGAGTTATAACCGACATATATTCCCCGTCGCTTCTGAGGTCCAAATTTTGAACGCCTTATCGGCTCAATTGGAACATTGACTAGGCACCCAAACATGCGTAAATGTGAGATATCAGGCTCACATCCAGTAACCAGCTGGTACGCGGAAAGTGGTAGGGTGGCCATGGGCCTCAGACGGACCAAATTTGCAGCGTGCAAAATTGCATAGCCCCATGCAGATAGTGGGAGTTTGGTGCGCATAACCAAGGTCCTCGCTATCACTTGCAGTCGCTTTATAAAAGCTTCCGCTAGGCCGTTTTGGTATGAACATACGCAACAGGATGTTCAAGATTTATTCCCAAAGTCATGCAATAATCATCGAAAGTCTTCGATGTAAACTCCGCGGCATTATCAAGTCTAATAGACTTTATCGGATAATCCGGATGGTGAGCCCTTAACTTAATGATTTGGGCGAGGAGTTTAGGAAATGCTGCATTTCGGGTGGACAACAACACTACGTGTGACCATCTAGTCGATGCATCAACCAAAACCATGAAGTATTTAAATGGTCCGCATGTTGGTTGGATTGGTCCACAAATATCTCCATGAATTCTCTCAAGGAATTGGGAAACCAATTTCGTAGGTTTCACATGGAGTGGCTTGAGATTCGTCTTCCCAATCGAGCATGCTTGGCATAGGCTTTTCGGATTTATAACGAAATTCTTTCCTCCAAGAGGATGCCCATGTGATACATTCATAGTGCGAAGCATCGTATTTTGACCCGGATGACCCAGCCGGTCATGCCATAGCATAAAAGTCCTCTCATCAACTGGCGTTCGGCGAATGATGAGATTACTCTCGATGTGTTGTATCGTAGTGAGATACAAACCACTTGAAAGACATTTCAACTTCTCCAAGATACGCTTTTGGCCGTACTGAGTGGAGGTAATGAAAAGATACTCGAAGCCATGTTCTCGAGCAGTTTCAACATGAAATCCGTTTTCTCGAATATCCTTAAAACTCAGTAAGGTACGACTGGACCTTGGAGAATGTAAGGCCTCTGATACTTCAACGGGAGTACCATTTGACAACGAAAAACGGGCTTTGCCAAAACCTTGAACAAGGGTTGAGGGTCCCGAAATGGTTGTCACTGAGGTTACTTTAGGCGTATAGGAGATAAAGTATGATTTATCTCTCAAGATAGTATGAGTTGTTCCACTATCAACCAGACAATCCACTGCCCCGTGGTCCATGCCTATAAGTAAAAAAAATTAAAGTTTGTCACACGTTTGAGGAAAGTGCTCGAAATTGAACTTTAATTTATCGAGAAAACAGAAAATACAAACCACCAAAAGTTTCATGACTTAAATCAAACATAGATAGAAAATTGAGATTTATTCTTCCATTTCTGCTACAAAATCAGGGGTCTCAAGATTTAGATTTTCGTACTCGTTGACCAGATTTGCTTCGGCCCGGCGCCCCTTGTGATAGTTATTAACTTCTTGGGGGGTCGTCCTGCAAGTCCGTTGCATATGACCATAAGCACCACATTTGTAGCAGAGAGTAGGCGCTTGGCCTTCCACTCTCGCTTTGGGATGACTGGCCCGTTGGTTCTTACCATGAGACTGCCTAGGAGTCAAAGGTCCTTGGTTCTTGTTAGAATCTCGCTTTGGGTGGCGAGACTTAAACTCGCCTCTGTTCCTTGGCTGGGACGACTGGCCCTTGTCTCGTTTCCACCGTGGATTTGGTCCACGGAGAGCGTTTGCATCAGGCATTGGAATTGCCTTTGTTCCAGCAGGACGAGAATTGTTGTTTCTCATTAAAATGAGACTGTTCTTCTCGTCTAGTAAAAGCTGGGTGATGAGCTCGGGAAACTTGGTGAACTTAGACTGACGGTATTGCTTCTGGAGCAAGTTGTCAGTGGAAGGAAATGTGGTGTATGTTTTCTCCAATAGATCACTGTCGGTTAATATCTCACCGCAGTATTGGAGAAGTGATCGAATCCTGCAGACTTCATTGTTGTAATCAGTTACACTTTTGAAGTCTTGAAAGCGCAGGTTCAACCAGTCATGGCGTGCTTCAGGTAGCCATATGGTCTTCTGGTGGTCGAAGCGCTCTTTCAGAGAGTCCCATAGCGTCTTCGGCGAGGAGATTTCAATGAACTCCGCCTTCATGGCGTCAGATAAATGCCTGCGGAATAGAATCATCGCTTTGGCGTTCATTGAGCGAGTGACTTCCACTTCACGCTCTTTCTCGTTATAGATGACGTCCAAGAGGCCCTGCGCATCTAGATGGTTCTGGATGTCTTGCGTCCAGTCCAAGTAGTTCTTGCCAGAGGCTTCAAGGATTGGAAAATCAATCTTGATCGACATTTTTCTACAACAGGAGAAAAAAATCTTGATCAGTCAACATATAAAACGACAGGTTTATATGGATTTGGTTTGTATAAGCAACAACAAACAATCGAAAATAAAAACAACGGTTTTGAAAAAAACGATTTTTGTTTAGAAAATTATCTTATATCGATCGACGGGCCGATATAGAGAGGTCAATAAGTTTCTTGCAAAAAATGCATAATTATAAATACAATTTGAGCAAAAAAATAATATTCGGTCAACCCCTTTCAGTAGCTCTACGTGAATATGACCAGGCAGAAAAATGGGGGAGGAGGGTCACCGGGGACCTCTTAAGAACCAAGCCCCAAGTTCTTTCTGACATCATACCCAAGTAGATGAGCCTATTCGGAGAGACTTCATGAAATTTTTGTCAAATGTAAGAATAAATAAGATTTTTCAAGAAATTCACGCTATTTGCGAATTGTGCAAAATAGGTGACAATTTAGTGCGTGCTCAAAATGAGCGTTGCCTTTGAAAAATTATTAGCCAAAAAAGTTAATTTTGGGAGGCCCAAATTTGGCGGTGCCAGAATTTGTTTATATAGCCAAAACCAAATTTTCAATTTTTAAGCCATTACGCTAAAAAAAAAAACGTACAACATAAGCAAGCAACAGCACACAAAAGAATTGGTGCCTAAGCAAGCGGCACCAAAAAAAATGTCAACTATTTTTCCGACGTCTAATTAAGCGACGCCAAAAAAATAGCGAAAAAAAATACAATTTTTTTATTCATCTGTTACAATGATTACTGAGTAACATTAAAAAATGCTACTGAGGTGCTCGGCAGGACACAGATGGCACTGAGGTGCTCGCCGGGGCGCTCCAAATCCATCATTACCAAAGAAAATGTTAGCATCTAAAATTTCTTTTTCAACAAGAAAATGTTAGTTTTTTTTTCTGAAAATAATTCTTTTTGAAAAAAAAATTTCATGTTGAAAAAGAAATTTTAGATGCTAACATTTTCTTTGGTAATGATGGATTTGGAGCGCCCCGGCGAGCACCTCAGTGCCATCTGTGTCCTGCCGAGCACCTCAGTAGCATTTTTTAATGTTACTCAGTAATCATTGTAACAGATGAATAAAAAAATTGTATTTTTTTTCGCTATTTTTTTGGCGTCGCTTAATTAGACGTCGGAAAAATAGTTGACATTTTTTTTGGTGCCGCTTGCTTAGGCACCAATTCTTTTGTGTGCTGTTGCTTGCTTATGTTGTACGTTTTTTTTTTAGCGTAATGGCTTAAAAATTGAAAATTTGGTTTTGGCTATATAAACAAATTCTGGCACCGCCAAATTTGGGCCTCCCAAAATTAACTTTTTTGGCTAATAATTTTTCAAAGGCAACGCTCATTTTGAGCACGCACTAAATTGTCACCTATTTTGCACAATTCGCAAATAGCGTGAATTTCTTGAAAAATCTTATTTATTCTTACATTTGACAAAAATTTCATGAAGTCTCTCCGAATAGGCTCATCTACTTGGGTATGATGTCAGAAAGAACTTGGGGCTTGGTTCTTAAGAGGTCCCCGGTGACCCTCCTCCCCCATTTTTCCGCCTGGTCATATTCACGTAGAGCTACTGAAAGGGGTTGACCGAATATTATTTTTTTGCTCAAATTGTATTTATAATTATGCATTTTTTGCAAGAAACTTATTGACCTCTCTATATCGGCCCGTCGATCGATATAAGATAATTTTCTAAACAAAAATCGTTTTTTTCAAAACCGTTGTTTTTATTTTCGATTGTTTGTTGTTGCTTATACAAACCAAATCCATATAAACCTGTCGTTTTATATGTTGACTGATCAAGATTTTTTTCTCCTGTTGTAGAAAAATGTCGATCAAGATTGATTTTCCAATCCTTGAATCCTCTGGCAAGAACTACTTGGACTGGACGCAAGACATCCAGAACCATCTAGATGCGCAGGGCCTCTTGGACGTCATCTATAACGAGGAAGAGCGTGAAGTGGAAGTCACTCGCTCAATGAACGCCAAAGCGATGATTCTATTCCGCAGGCATTTATCTGACGCCATGAAGGCGGAGTTCATTGAAATCTCCTCGCCGAAGACGCTATGGGACTCTCTGAAAGAGCGCTTCGACCACCAGAAGACCATATGGCTACCTGAAGCACGCCATGACTGGTTGAACCTGCGCTTTCAAGACTTCAAAAGTGTAACTGATTACAACAATGAAGTCTGCAGGATTCGATCACTTCTCCAATACTGCGGTGAGATATTAACCGACAGTGATCTATTGGAGAAAACATACACCACATTTCCTTCCACTGACAACTTGCTCCAGAAGCAATACCGTCAGTCTAAGTTCACCAAGTTTCCCGAGCTCATCACCCAGCTTTTACTAGACGAGAAGAACAGTCTCATTTTAATGAGAAACAACAATTCTCGTCCTGCTGGAATAAAGGCAATTCCAATG
Organism: Iris pallida; assembly: GCA_029216955.1. Lineage (NCBI taxonomy): Eukaryota > Viridiplantae > Streptophyta > Magnoliopsida > Asparagales > Iridaceae > Iris > Iris pallida. The sequence continues at coordinate 4,816,484 of JANAVB010035417.1, read as the reverse complement.
CCTGATGCAAACGCTCTCCGTGGACCAAATCCACGGTGGAAACGAGACAAGGGCCAGTCGTCCCAGCCAAGGAACAGAGGCGAGTTTAAGTCTCGCCACCCAAAGCGAGATTCTAACAGGAACCAAGGACCTTTGACTCCTAGGCAGTCTCATGGTAAGAACCAACGGGCCAGTCATCCCAAAGCGAGAGTGGAAGGCCAAGCGCCTACTCTCTGCTACAAATGTGGTGCTTATGGTCATATGCAACGGACTTGCAGGGCGACCCCCCAAGAAGTTAATAACTATCACAAGGGGCGCCGGGCCGAAGCAAATCTGGTCAACGAGTACGAAAATCTAAATCTTGAGACCCCCGATTTTGTAGCAGAAATGGAAGAATAAATCTTAATTTTCTATCTATGTTTGATTTAAGTCATGAAACTTTTGGTGGTTTGTATTTTCTGTTTTCTCGATAAATTAAAGTTCAATTTCGAGCACTTTCCTCAAACGTGTGACAAACTTTAATTTTTTTTACTTATAGGCATGGACCACGGGGCAGTGGATTGTCTGGTTGATAGTGGAAAAACTCATACTATCTTGAGAGATAAATCATACTTTATCTCCTATACGCCTAAAGTAACCTCAGTGACAACCATTTCGGGACCCTCAACCCTTGTTCAAGGTTTTGGCAAAGCCCATTTTTCGTTGTCAAATGGTACTCCCGTTGAAGTATCAGAGGCCTTACATTCTCCAAGGTCCAGTCGTACATTACTGAGTTTTAAGGATATTCGAGAAAACGGATTTCATGTTGAAACTGCTCGAGAACATGGCTTCGAGTATCTTTTCATTACCTCCACTCAGTACGGCCAAAAGCGTATCTTGGAGAAGTTGAAATGTCTTTCAAGTGGTTTGTATCTCACTACGATACAACACATCGAGAGTAATCTCATCATTCGCCGAACGCCAGTTGATGAGAGGACTTTTATGCTATGGCATGACCGGCTGGGTCATCCGGGTCAAAATACGATGCTTCGTACTATGAATGCATCACATGGGCATCCTCTTGGAGGAAAGAATTTCGTTATAAATCCGAAAAGCCTATGCCAAGCATGCTCGATTGGAAAGACGAATCTCAAGCCACTCCATGTGAAACCTACGAAATTGGTTTCCCAATTCCTTGAGAGAATTCATGGAGATATTTGTGGACCAATCCAACCAACATGCGGACCATTTAAATACTTCATGGTTTTGGTTGATGCATCGACTAGATGGTCACACGTAGTGTTGTTGTCCACCCGAAATGCAGCATTTCCTAAACTCCTCGCCCAAATCATTAAGTTAAGGGCTCACCATCCGGATTATCCGATAAAGTCTATTAGACTTGATAATGCCGCGGAGTTTACATCGAAGACTTTCGATGATTATTGCATGACTTTGGGAATAAATCTTGAACATCCTGTTGCGTATGTTCATACCAAAACGGCCTAGCGGAAGCTTTTATAAAGCGACTGCAAGTGATAGCGAGGACCTTGGTTATGCGCACCAAACTCCCACTATCTGCATGGGGCTATGCAATTTTGCACGCTGCAAATTTGGTCCGTCTGAGGCCCATGGCCACCCAACCACTTTCCGCGTACCAGCTGGTTACTGGATGTGAGCCTGATATCTCACATTTACGCATGTTTGGGTGCCTAGTCAATGTTCCAATTGAGCCGATAAGGCGTTCAAAATTTAGACCTCAGAAGCGACGGGGAATATATGACGGTTATAACTCCCCGTCTATTATTCGCTATTTAGAGCCCTTGACAGGCGATCTCTTTACCGCGAGACACGCGGATTGTGACTTTGATGAGGCAATCTTCCCGTCGTTAGGGGGAGAAATGCACGCTAACGTTGATGAGGAACGACGTGAATTAGCGTGGCATGTGCCCTCTTTTGCTCATCATGATCCCCCCTCTGCACATAGTGATAAGGAAGTGCAGAGGATTCTAGGTCTACAAATGTGCCTGCAAGGATAGACGTCCCTGAGAGACGCCATGTTCCTGTGAAATATGTTGCTCCGGTCGAACCCGCCGAGCAAAGGACGCTGCCATCGGCCGTCCAGTCCGCCGCTATTCCCAAGAAGAAGGGAAGACCGGTTGGTTCCAAAGATGTTCTGCCCCGGAAGCGGAGAAATCTTGTTAAAAGCGTTTTGCCACATGAGATCATTAAGGATCACGGCGATGTATTAGAAGAGCGCGTTCCAGATGAAATGCCTATTCCTAATCATGTCGATAACCTCGAAATATCCGTCGAGTATGCTAGCTTAGACGATATTTTGAAGCGAAACGAAACTGTCATCGATGATGTGTTCATATACTCAGTGGCCACTGACATTATGAACAATGATGACATGGAACCTCGTAGTGTTGCCGAGTGTCAACGACGAACGGACTGGTCACAATGGAAACAAGCAATCTAGGCTGAACTAGATTCCTTAGCAAAAAGAAGCGTGTTTGGAGCTGTTGCTCCAACACCACCCAATGTTAAACAAGTTGGTCACAAATGGGTTTTCCTAAGGAAGCGTAATGAGAGAAATGAGATTGTGCGATACAAGGCTCGCCTTGTGGCGCAAGGCTTCTCACAACGCCCTGGAATTGATTACGAGGAGACGTATTCTCCCGTAATGGACATCATAACGTTCCGCTACTTAATCAGTTTAGTAGTTTCCGAAAAACTGAATATGCAGCTCATGGATGTGGTCACAGCCTATCTCTACGGGGATCTAGACACAGAGATATATATGAAAGTCCCTGAAGGACTAAAGATGCCTGAATCAAGTAGTTTCCGACCACGGAACGCGTTCTCGATTAGACTGAGGCGTTCGCTATATGGATTGAAACAATCCGGGCGAATGTGGTATAACCGCCTAAGCGAATACTTGATCGGTTTGGGATATGTTAATAACGAACTTTGCCCATGCGTGTTCATAAAGAAATCCACTTCAGGATACGCAATCATTGCGGTCTATGTAGATGACATGAATCTCATAGGAACCGAAAAAGACTTATCAGAAACTGCTGATATCCTGAAGAAGGAATTCGAGATGAAGGATCTTGGGAAGACACGGTTTTGCCTCGGCCTGCAGATCGAGCACCGTAAAGATGGAATTCTTGTCCATCAAGCGAACTACACCCAAAAGGTGTTGAGACGCTTTAGTCATTTTGACGTTAAGCCGTCCGCTACTCCCATGATCGTCCGCTCTCTAGACATTACTAAGGACCCATTCCGTCCAAAGGAGGACGACGAAGAGATATTGAGTCCTGAGTGCTCTTATCTGGGTGCAATAGGCGCTTTATTGTACTTGGCCCAATGTACTAGACCGGACATCTCGTTTGCTGTGAATTGTCTAGCTCGACACAGCACCGCGCCAACACGCCGCCATTGGAATGGCATAAAAGACATTTTCCGCTACCTTAAGGGTACTACGGACTTGGGCTTGTTCTATCCCTACGCGGTTTTGAGTGAGTCCAACGCTCTTGGCACTCGAAGCAACGCGACCCTTGTTGGCTACGCCGATGCGGGATACTTATCTGATCCGCACAAGGGGCGTTCCCAATCTGGTTATGTCTTTACCATTGGGAACACGGCGATTTCTTGGAGGTCTCGCAAACAGACCTTAGTGGCTACTTCAACGAACCACTCTGAGCTACTCGCGCTCTATGAGGCGACTAGAGAGTGTGTATGGCTTCGAGCTGTTATTGGCCATATTCGAAGTACATGTGATCTTCCATATGACCCAGATGAACCTGTTGTCGTCTATGAGGACAATACCGCTGTTATTGATCAAGCAAAACATGGTTACATCAAAGGGGATGCTACCAAGCACATATCGCCCAAGTTGTTCTTTACACATGAACAACAAGCGCTTCAGAAGATTGAAGTGCAACACATTGGATCGGAGAATAACCGTGCAGACTTGTTCACCAAGTCACTGCCAAAACACTCGTTCCAGAAACATGTCAGAGCAATTGGACTTAGGAAGCTTTCAGAACTAGCCTAAGTGAAACATGTTTTCTGTACCCTGTTGTGTGCATGTGAGGGGGAGCGCCCCAACAAGTGCCTCCCAACACCCTGTTGTGCGTATATCCCGTACCCTGTCGAGTGCGAGTGAAAAGAAAAGCATCCTGATGTATGCTCGTGTACTCTTTTTCCCTTCGACCAAAGTTTTTCCCACTGGGTTTTCTTTGGCAAGGTTTTTAACGAGACACAGTTCAAATCCCTTATTCACTAAGGATTATTATAATCAGGGGGAGTATCCAGTTGTATACTTCTAAACCATCGTGTACTCTTTTGTTCTTCGATCAGCGATTTTTCCCACTGGGTTTTCCCTGACAAGGTTTTGACGAGGCACCTTTGCAATGGTTAGTTTACCCCCATCACACTGACCTGTGTGTACTCTTTTGTCCTTCGACCAAAGTTTTTTTTTCCACTGGATTTTCTTTGGCAAGGTTTTAACGAGGCACAATTAGGTGGTCATTTTTGAATCTGCAAGCTACAGACCGACAAAGAAGCTCAGAGGTGTTTACAAGCAGAGTTTGTGAAGAGCCAAGGGGGAGTGTTGTAATTCATTGTTGTAATTCATCTCATCATGGTGACTCTTCATTTTGTAACTCATGAGTGACCTTTCAATTATGTAACTCCCAACCTCTCTCTTCCTATATAAAGAGAGGTTGGGATAGCTTGTAGAGACAATTGAGACACATATATTGATATACATGTGAGGTTGAGCTAATTGTCCACAACATAGTTGATAATTTTTGAGTTGCATCAACTTTGTTTTAGATTTTTTATAATGGCACATCAAAATTTGATCAGGGCTAGTGAGAATTGGAACTAGTCCATGTTTGAAAAAAAATTACTGGAGTTATCCAATTTTTCTACTCAGGGGCTGTCCCAACCCCCCTCCTCTCAAAATCCCAAATTTCACTCTCATTTGCAAATTTCACTCTCTCTCTTCCAAAATCCTAACTTTCTTCCTCCTCCTCCTCTTCTTCTTCTTCACCATTTTCCACTCCCCAAACTATACATCTTCTTTTCCACAATTTTTCTACTCTAAACCATAGTTTTTTTCTCCATCATTTTCATCAAAATCCTAGTTTTCCTTCCCACAATTTTTATTCTCATCATTTTGATTCCTCACAAATAATGTATGAAAATAAATCCTAACATGTTTATTTCATTCTTTTTCACAAAAAAATACATGAAAATAAACCCCAAAATGTATATTTCATTATATTATCAAGATGGAAATAAATTCTAACATATATTTTTCATTCGGCCATTTCGATTTTAGGAGAAATTGTGGCAGTCCTATTGTACAGCAAGTTCTTTCTGGTGGTAGTCCTCATATAAACATGCTCAACAAATCGATTTCTTCTAGAATTAGGGTTTCATCCATAATTTCTTCTATTAACAAATAAAATTTGATTAATTGATTAATAGATTAGTAAATTTGATAGATTTGGTAACCAAAATTCTTCTACAACTAGGATTTCATCCATAAACTAGGGTTTAGAGAAAAAAAAATATGAGAAATGAGAAGAGAGAAAAAAATAAACTAGGGTTTGGAGAAAGTTTTTTTTGTTTTCTTTCTTCTTGTTCTTGCTCTTCTTTCTTCTTTCTTCTTTCTTCTTGTTGTGAAGAATGAGAAGAAAGAGAGGAAAAAAAATTGTCTTTTATACCTAGAAATTGGATAGCCCTGAGTAAATTTTTTCAGTGACAAACTTGTAAATAAATAAAAATTATGAATTGGCTAGCCCTTATCAAGTTTTGATGTGCCCTTATAAAAAATCTTGTTTTATCATAATTCAGGATTTGCTTGGATTGATGGTTAACAGAATTAAGTGAGAAAAATTAAGTGAGAGAAAGATAATTAATAGAGAAATAAAATCATGCTTGATTTAGGGTCCGCTTTGATTGAAAGTTAAAAGAGTTAAGTGAGGAAAAAATAAAGTCATGCTTAGTTCGAAGGTAGAGGTTTAGGAGGAAAGGTTATGGAGGGTTTATTTCACCCTCTTTTGTCCATTTTTTAACCCCCCAAATCGGAGAGTTAAAGAGGAGGATTGAGAGATTTTGTTTAAAAAGTCATAAATATCTCTTATTTGTTCTATAAAATATCATAATTTTTCTCTATTTTTTTCAACATGTTGCTCCGTACCTTTCTAATTTGTGAAGATATTTTGACAAGTTATAATTTAAATTTCAATCAAATTTAATTTTATGACATATGTAGTAAGGTTATTTTGGTAACTATCATACTTTTATTAATTCTCTTCTCACTCAAAATCACATATCCAAGCAAGAGTTATTAAACACCCTCCACTTAACTTTTTCTTCAATCCAAACAAGGTTCTATGTATTGACTCTACTCACCCTTACTTAACTTCCCCTCATTTAGAAGGGTGGGTTTATTTCACCCTCTTTTGTCCATTTTTTTAACCCCCAAATCGGAGGGTTAACGAGAGTAATTGAAGATTTTGTTTAAAGTCATAAATAACACTTATTTGTTTTATAAAATATTATTATTATTTTCCATTTTTTCCTGTCTTTAATATGTTAATCGTAGCTTCCTAATTTGTGAAAATATTTTTACAAGTTCTAACTAAAATTTCAATCAAATTTAATTTTATAACATATGTAATAAAGCTATTTTGGTAACTATCATATTTTACTTATCCTTCTCTCACTCAGAATATTCAATCGAAGTAAAAGTTATTAACCAACTTAACTCTCCCCCCAATCCAAACAAAATTTTATGTATTGATTCTACTCCTCCTCACTTAACTCTGCTTATTTTTCCCCCTTAATCCAAGCATACCCTCAATGTGCACTCCATTTGAAGTAGAAATTTAATGTTACACTGCACTTGTTTTACTCATAATGTATGACACCCCCCCGCCCCCCCCCTTTCCCCCCCTTCACTTTTAGCGAATACCGTCAATAACTAGTAGAACTCCTTTGACCCGTTGTACACTTTTAAGACCAAAATACCTTCATGTGAATACTTTTGAAATCAAAACTCATTTGGCCCCAGATAGCTACACACTTTGTAGCTCAAATGTGCATAAATATATGCCATGTAGGAATAACCTATTGAGGATATTTTGGTCTCAAAAGTGTCCAAGTGAGGGGCAACGAGGTTGATTGTTAGTCATTCACGGTTTCCGTTATAAATAAGAGATTTCATCTATTATGACAAACAAGTGAAGTGCAACTCAAAGATTCTCTTCCGAGTGCAGGGTACCTTGAATAATTATGGTAAAATATGTGTGATACAACCAAAAAAATTCTATTTAGTTTAGATTTCTATATACTGATAGAAGGATATAAATTTGGATAAATTTTAAATTTATAGTCATGTAAAAATGTTACTTAAATATAGATTTATAGAGTTGAATCCACCAAGTCATGATGGGCTATGTCTTCTCTTGCTGACCGCTAAAACTAGAAAACTGTATATAGATTACACATATATATCTTTTAAGTAGATATTCTCACATTTTGATGTCAATTTTGTAATACAAATCCAACTGTTTTATTGTAAGTTGGTTTTATAGTATGAAACCATCCAGCGAACTTTTTAGCATCCCCGTTTTATATATATATATATATATATATATATATATATATATATATATATATATATATTTATATTTATATTTTAAGAACAATAGAAAAAATAAATTTACGTGCACGTGAAATTACTAGTATTAAAAAGGGCTACAAATGTGTAGTCTAGGTTGTATTATATCATAAGACAAAAAATTCAAAAATCTTTCAAACTACTGCATGTATCATCTCATGTTGTTAATAAAAAATAAAAAATACTTCTAAAGACCTATATAACAAATTTCAAAATATATTCAATAATAAAATTATATTTAAATTAAGTACATAGTATTATCTATTTAAACACATATCAAAATTCTAAAAATATATAAAACAAACCTTAATTAAAATATATTCAAAAGATATTTAAATATTTTAGTATAATTTAAATTTGTATCCAACTTTTTAACAATATTATAGAGTTTTTTTTTGTAAGTGCAACTCACATTGACGTGACTAGTAAGTATGACTTTTTGAATTTTAAATTTTGAATAAGATTAATATTATAAATTTTAAATTGTAATAAGATTAAGATGTGGAAAAAATTTATCTTACAGAATACAAATTTTAAAAGCTTAAATTTGAATAATTAAATTTAAAATAATTCAGTTAGCCCACCACTTAAGATTTTTAATTTTGATAGAATAGTACACTGGATAAGGTGGCACAGAAGGCCTCCAAAAATATTCTACGTTTATAAAAAAAAAATGTTGTGGAGCTCCGTAACTAGTTTTCTTGTACTATTATTATATCTTCTACTATATAATGGAACTTCAAAATTGTTCAAAAATAAAATAAGCCATCTCCCCATGTATATCATCAATCATTTAGTTTTAAAAAATAGAAAAAATTATAATTTCAAACTTTCTCTTATCGTATAACCAAATATTCTAATTTTTTAATTTTCTTCAACATAATCGAATACCCCTATTTTATTCGCATATATCCATAACAAATTATAGTTAAATTAAAAATTAAATTTCTATAAATCTTTATATATATATATATATATATATATATATATATATATATATTCAAATTTAAATTATATTTTGATAATATTAGAAAGAATAAAAATTATTTTACATACAATATACGTACCTTTACTAATAATAGTAAAATGGGTAATTTGTAAATTTGTTTTCTGTAATTGGTTGTGTTTCCAATTAACTGTCACAATTGAGCTAGTCAAATGGGAACAATTGAAGTTACGTATGGACTCTGTAGTCTCTGTTGTGAGGGCCCACACATTGAAATGATCCGTTCATGTTTACAATTAAGACGGCATAGACTATTCTGTTATATTTGTTGCAGCATAAACTTCTGCAAACATTTGGGGGGCATTTGGGGCTTTTTGGTTCGACTAAATAAAAAAATTTAATATTTTGTATTTGCCTTACTGAAGTGAAGTTAAAAAAAAATGGTGTTTCAAAAAAAGTGGAGGTTATAAGGGAAAAAAAAATGTAATTGATTGATTGTGGAAGTGAGTAAAAAAAATTATTAAAAATAAAAAGTAAATGGTCCTCCAACCAAACACGAAAAAAGTGCTCGATTTCATCAACAAGATTTATTGTTCATGTCAAATTACAAAAAAAAAAAATTGTCTCCAACTCTTCCAACTAAATAAATGAAGTGGTCCAAAATCTAAAAATTTAACTACTGCTGTATTCCAAATATGCAAACCAAATAGCCCAAAAACTATCAACTTTATTTACCAAACAACCCGAAGACAATTATACCCCTTGTTAGCAATTCGGCAAACGGAAAAAAATTCGGGACGACAAAGTACGAGTATAAATCGGCTCAGTGAAAATAAAATACGTTCAAAAATTTGGTTAAAAATTCAAAAAATAAAAATATGAAGGCTATAAACTTCACATTCTTAAATATGTTGTCAAATTTGGTTAATTAAATAGGTTCTCAACACATTTTTTTGGCCAATTTTTTCAATAATTTATACGAAATACGTTTAAAATTTTACATGTTTAAAATTTATGTACTGATTTTGATCTGTCAAAACTACGCAAATATTATACGTTTATGAAAGATACGAAAAAATTTTACATATAATACGAGTTTTATTCGGATGATTGCTAACAAGTATTGCTAACAAGTATTATACCCTTCTAACTTTTCTCTCAGTCCAGTTACATCAATCCTAGAATCCTGTGTGTTAAGATAAGATTGTCACACCAATATGACTATGACTACATTGTTGCCAAAGACTATGAATATGATTATGACTACATTGTTGTCGAAGTATGAATAATAATATGACTATGACAACATTTTTGTCAAAGTAATACAAATAAAATTTTATTTTAAATAAATAATAGTTTAAATGCCTTGTGTAAAATTTGATCAAAATTTCGATTTGAATGAAAAAAATTAGTTCGAATCCTAATGTGAACGATTCGGTAGGATTCGACAAGAGTACTGAGTGATGCTCTTGAAAATATGTGATCTCTGTCAGCTTTGGAACTCGAGTCAGAAATGACATTATATTGCTACAAAATTTCAAATTTAGTGCTCCTAGAGCTGTTTGGATAGATGTAATTTTTTGAAAGTGTAAAAGTGGCACTTGCAGTAAGTTGAGTTTTCGTAAACTTGCAGCAACTGGCACTTTCCAAAAATGTGTTTGGATGGAGTACTTTTTGTCTGGTAAAAGTGAGAGAAAAATGAGTTCGTTGTTTGGATAGTTATGTAAGTAGAAAGTGGAAATTTTTTTGGAAAATATAGTAAACCTAGATATGGTTACCCCCAATAATTAAATTAGTTATCATAATTAAACCAAAAATAAATAAATAAATTAAACTAAATTAATAATTAGCTACCATATTAGCTGCTAATTATATGCCATAATTAGCTATTAATTACCATAATATATGAATTACCTATTGATATTAACTCCCCCCCCCCCCCCCCCCCCGCTCTCTCTCTCTCCTTTGTATCTGGACTCTTCATCCCTCGCTCTCTCTCTATCTGGCCCCTCCGGCCTGGCCGGCCACCGCTCTCTAGCCACAACCCTCTCCACCACCACCACACCGCCCTCTCTCCACCCTCTCCACCACCACCACACCGCCCTCTCAACCACCCTCTCAACCACCACCACACCGTCCTCTCTCCGCCACCTCCAGACCACCAACCCCTCTCCACCGCCACCGCCACCACCACACCGCCACCGCCCTCTCCACCACCACCGTCGTCGCTGCCACCACCCCATACCCCCATCCCACCTCTCCACCGCCACCTCCAGACCACCACCCCCTCTCCACCACCACCGCCGCTGCCACCTCCACTTATTACTCGGTTGAGTGCGTCCTGTCCGAGTCCTTCGGTTGAGTGTGTCCTGCCCGAGTCCTAGGTTAGTGATCTCCAGCACTAGATTTCGCCGGATCTGCACCGTCTCTCGCCGGATCTGCACCGCCGAGCTCAAGAAGGAAGGGAGGTGTCTGCAATGTCTCTCTCTCTCTCCCTCCTCACTTGCAGGAGAGTTGCAGCTATTTTTTGATGTAGCTGAAATTGAAGAAACGGCAGAGGATAGCAAGTGAAAATGTCAGAAAAAGGACACTTGCGGGAAGAGATGCAGCGTTAACCAAACGCTGCAACCGACTTCACTTGCAGCATGCAGTGTAGAAAGTGGTCACTTTCTGCACACCTCCGTCCATCCAAACAGCCCCAAGAGTATGAGTATGACAATGGTGAAAGCCAACCCTAAATATTAAAATAAAGTCACGTGTTAAAAAAATCATAAATCTCTTATACAAAACACAAAGGTTTTTGAATCCTAGGACTGACTGTGCCAAGATAAAGAGTGGTTGGGATTTAATCTTGGTGAATCAACGGTTGTGGGATTTTATGGGGAATAGCATTATTGGGAGTGGGGTTTTATGGGGAAGAGCATTATTGGGAGTGGAGTTTTATGGAAAATCGAGATTTAATATTTTGATGGTTGGGATTTAATATTTTGATGGGGGCTCATAATGGTTGTGGATGAGCATTATTGAGAGTGGGGTTTTATAGGAAATTCAAAGAAAATTCACATCCAGCAGTGGTTGGGATTTAATATTTTGATGGGGGCCTCAAAATTATTATTGTTCGTTTAAAATTGGGGGTCCAAAATTTTGAGGGGAAATACCTTAAATGAACCATGCCCTATGGGTACGGGTTATGACTAGTGTTATCATATAACACCAACTTTGATATATTTCAGTGGTTATAATAACCAGTACTTAGCATTTACTACTGAAGTACTATAATGTTGATCAAAGATTAAACTCTATTATATACCTCAAAGTACTTACTCTTGTGGAAAGAAAAGTCATAGTGTTTCACGAAAACTCAAGGGTGAGTTTCATTTATAATGGAGAGTTTAGGAGCATTGTTCAACAATTCGTTGACACGTTATAATCGTCCAATCAGTTGATCGATTGAGTCGGTTCAACATAATAAAAAAAATTTGAGGATCATATTTTGTAATATTTTTTAGGATTAGTTTAGACTTTGTTTATGATAAATTATGCATCTAATAAATCTAACAAATCATAATATTTAGATATAGTTCGAGTAAAATATTATTTTTCTATATTTAAAATTATTATTATTTTTTTCAAATAATGTAGCCATATATAAAGGCATAGAATTGTAATCGTTTTTTCATCCCTGATAATATTACTACTTCTCACTAAGAAATGTTTTGGTGATGGATTATAGATAGTTTGTAGATTCAAACACCTCTTGTGGACTATAGAGTCTGAGTCGCTCATGAATTATATATGATAAATATACGATCTGTTTCGACGATGTTGGTTGTTCTCGCTTTACTTTCACGTAGTCTACCCTCCATTAAGGACTCGTTTTGGTAAGCTAACATAAATCCACTTATGTCAGCCTAATATATCCGAATTTGTCCGTGGACTAATAGTGAAGACTCATTTTAATTTTGCATCGATTATATCATATTATGACAAAAATGACATCGGAGTTTGGGAGCTTATGGCCAACCTCGAGTATGGCTTGTTTTAGTAAAATACATATAATATTTCTCCACCAACAAATTTCTGAGACTAGCCAGCTGAAAAAACAACATTAATATAGTTAAAAAATTATTAAATTAATAGTAGTAAATATAAAATATTAAAGTAAATTCGATGGTTACACTTTCTGATACATATAGATACAGAGATGATTGGGCATCATGAAAGCAAATCTTAGGGAGACGTCAATTTATGGATTTAATAATAAGGGGGGAGAAGCAATCTATGCATTGCCGGTGACAATTAGTTATTCACACTGGGGAGGTGACGGGAACTCCTTGGACCGAGGGAATATGCTAAAAAGTAACCTCCTCGCTCCGGTTCACGTGACCGGTTCAAATTGGTTGCCTATATGTATACTCTCTATAATCACATCATTGCGACAAAGTAAGTGCTTTCAATCAAGTGCACCACTAGACCCTTCCACCTCACTATCTTGATTTGCGAACCCGAGCATAAAACTTTCTCGAAATATCCTGAGCTGCAGTGTTTGTTGTTGTAATAAATGATGTTACAAATACGTAACAAAAATATTATTTGACTCCCAAAAAATTTAGATAATATCATCTCTCCTTATGTAACATATAATATAACTGATAGAAGTGATAATATTCTAAACTACGGAAATAAGTTTACTGGACCCGTGCACGTTATCTCGCCTCGAGTGAGCGTTCGCGAGGATGCGACCGGTCCATGAACGTGCCTCGACTCGGACACGGGATCAGAGAAGCAACATCGTCTTGTGCGTACGGTCGAACGGGTGCGACCGGTCCGTGGACGTTCCTTATTTCGTGCACGACCGAGAGGTGCCACTTTTGACAGAGGTGCAATGGCAATGATGAAATATCATGAGGACGTGCGGTCGTCCCATCCATGATCCCACAATATCAGAAGCCTGATAAATGTGACATAATCTAAGTCTGCACGAAAAAATAAATAAATAATAATATTATATAATATAAGTCAAATATGTTTTCTAAGTTATGTTATTAAAATAGGAGGTATTCTTTTGGATGGTTGAATTTGATTATCCACATTGTTCTATATAAAAAATTAAAAATAACTAATAATTTTTTTATTATTAATAAATTTTTTTATTAATATATATATATATATATATATATATATATATATATATATATATATATATATATATATATATATATATATATTCAACTTAAACGGCTCAATTTTGAGCCGTTTTTTCGGCATCATTAGGATGACTTGTTTCTAATTTTTTTTTTGGGTAGATAAATAAGTTGTTAGAGCATCCTTAGTAAGGCTTATCCTCATGTCCAATTTCTATATTCAAAATTTTGAAATTTATTTTGCAGAATAGTAAATCTCATCTCTAGTTTCAATTTCTATAATTTTGGTCACATTCTACCCATATGTGCTAAAGGTTGGGCCTCCCAACTTTTAGATTCCAGGAACTCATTTTGTAGAATAGTAAGTACCAATTCGGACTTCAACTTTCTAGATCATAGATTTTACATTATTATTATTTTTACATCAATTTTTGATCCCACAATCTTTAGGACCGGAACTTAATTTATCATTTCCTACTATTCTAATACAAATTTAATTTATTCTATATTTATTTATATTATTTTAAAATTTTGGAGCCCAAATTGTATTGGAGAGTAGGGGTGAGCATTATTCGGTTTTGGACCGAAAATCGAACCGAACCGAACCGAACCGAACCGAATAAGAGATTCGGTTCGGTTTAAAAAAAAATCGGTTCGGTTTCGGTTTTGAAAATACTAAATTTTCTTATTCGGTTTCGGTTTTGGGTTTCGGTTTCGGTCCAAAACCGAAAACCGAATTATATATATATATATATATATATATATATATATATATATATATATATATATATATATATATATATTAATTATAGGTATATACTAAATATATATAGGTATATACTATAGGTATATAATAAATATATCTAGGTATATTTAGTTATTATATATATTAACAAAAAAAACACAAATAAACCCAAAAACCGAATAAACCGAAAATCGAACCGATTTAATTCGGTTCAGTTCGGTTCGATTATTGACCAATTCGGTTCGATTTCGGTTTTGCTTATTCGATTTCGGTCCAATTCGATTTTCGGTTATTCGGTTCGGTTGGAACCGAATAAACCGAATACTCACCTCTATTGGAGAGTCTCAACTACTACAGATGTTCCTAGGGTGAGAGTTAAAACATAAAAAGAAAAAGGGATTTACTAAATATTGAATGATGTAATAATTATATTTATCTTTAGCCATTATTAAAAATGTTGTTGTTGTCGGAGCCCGGCTCTATTGGATTATCCACTTAGACTGCGAGTGATTACTGTCCTTTATAACATATAAAAAAAATGTAACAAATATTGAATGATGTAATAATTATATTTATTTTTAGCCTTATGACAAATGTTGTTGCGACTTGTGAGAGCCGGCTCGGCTCTACTGGGCTATCCATTTAGACTTGTGCCGAGGGCCCATGACTAGTGACTACGATTCAAAAAGACATATCCAAAGGCTGCTATTCTGAAAACATTCGATAATACGTGTTTGACAGTTGTGCTAGGTTATCCACTTAGGCTTGTGCCTAGGGTTTTTGACAGTTGTATTTAATCGTCCTATATGTTTTAGAAGATGTTTTGATTTTAGGATTTTGAGTATCACTAACGCCTCGTTTGGTTCGCGAAAAAGGAATAAAAATGAAATCAATTTTTTGGCCTTTTTTTTACTTTAAAAAATTAGAACTTTTATCGAATTTTTTTTTTCGATGTTTGGAAATGCCAAATTTTTTAAAAGAAAGTGAAAAAGTGATTCCTTACTTGAATGGATAGAATCATTTTCTTCCTATTTTTTCTTCCATTGGAAATCAATTTTCTTTTCTCCTCAATTTTTTTGCCATCCAAACATAGAAAAATAATAACTTTTCTTTTCCAACCCCATGATTCCGCAAACCAAACGAGGCCTAATTAGAGGGATTAGGTCGAGTCGAGCACTCTCCAATTTGTAGAAGATACCGGTTTAAGTGTCTTAAGAAGGCTAATAAACATTTTTAAGCACCCCCCCCCCCCCCCCCCCCCCCCCCCCACCCACCCACCCACACACACACGCACACACACACGCACACACACACACACGGGAATCTCATTTTTTTCATGGAAGTGAACACTAATTTGCTAGTTATGGGCCACAATTTGTATTCCAAATCATTGTTAGCATGATGGGATCCGGTTCTTGTCAACGGAATAAATGGACTTTGCACTATGGGCCTACAATCCGGTACACCCAAACTTGCATTCATAATTGCATTAAATCACAATTTTTTTTTTTGTAAATTTTTTGGGTCCTTAACCCCTTCTTCAGGCGGATCAGTCCCCATCTCTACGTAATTAAATAATGTGAAACTATTTTCTTCTTACAGGAGAGAAGTGAGGTCAAAATTAGCGAGCCGAACCGAACTTAGATCATTCAATTAGATTTCTAGGTTCTATTGCACAAGATTACAAACATGTCACCGTCGATACGCTTCTCTCTACCTAATCGTTACCTAACCTCAACCATAACCCTAAATATGCTAAATACACAATCTCATCTCCAATCCATACTTTCTTAATTTGTGTCTTTCTCCCCTCTCTCTAGCATAGGTTTTAGTACCAAAAAGGAAAAGAAGATAATAAATATGATAATATTAAAAAATTAGACAATTTTTTTTGAATTATATTAAAAATTGCCAATGGCTTTGTAGCCTAGTGGCTAAGCCCATTCGCACTTGGGGATGAGGTCAAGGAATCGAGTCCCACGGGAGTCGGCTGGATGACAGTGGACACGAGCTCCTGGGCCAAAGCCGGCTGGATGTCTTCGACCCGGACTTTGGTTTATTTTTTTAATATATTTTAATTAGGATTTATAGATATATTTTTTAAATTTTAGATATATGTAGTTTAAATATGATTTGAATATTGAATATAGTTTAATTAATTTTTTTTATATAGATATGTTTATAGGCCTTGGATATGTGATGATAAATATACACTAATTAAAAAAAAATTGATTAGGTGACAATATACATACGGCTTAGCCATTTTATAATAGTATTGGGGTTGGTAAGTGGCTAAGATGGAGTTGACCAAATTATTAATATACTTCCGACGCCCAATATTGTTTTGAGATTGTGCAGGTATAATTACTACATAGTTTGTGGTTAATTACCGAAGCCTTCTCCTCTTTTTTTTTTTTCTTTTTCTTTTTTCAATTAAAGAGAGAAAAATTAAGGCCAAGAAAAACGTGTGAACAAAGCGCACAGGAGGAGCTTAAGCACGACCAACTGACACTCAATTTATATTGCTTCAGGACCAGCGTGGCCACATGGGTTCAGTGAATGCATCACCCTCACCCACTCCCAACAGCTACAAAAATTCTGGTTGACTTGGATTAATATTGATCACGACATAGTCTTCTAGAAGAGAGAGATGGTATCACAAATTAATTAATTTCAGATACAAGTCACAGTCCCTCTCGTGTCATTAGGTATCATGATACTGGGGACACGTCGTCCAGTATCATGATAAACCCGGAACCTGCCAACCCAAATTGGACCTGAATCAGTGTCCGTAAGCCCGATCCCAACCTGGCACGACAAACCCGGCCTGAACATCGACTAACCTGAATCTGATCCAGACTGGCCCCGACTGATACCGGCTGACACTGACCCAACCCAGATCTGACTGAACCTGACGGACCCGACGGGGAACCTACCAGGAACTAGAACACGACCTGTCCCTGACCCCATAGTGTCTGTCAATTTGCTCAATGGGTCCATCTTTTGAGTTATTACATTGGATCACATCATAAGTAGTACAGCTATCATGGTTCAATCGTGAAAGAAGAACTACAATGTTAGTCCCTTGGCGAACAATCGGTGGAAAAACACGATTTCAGAAACTATTGTAAAGACAATGTTTCCAGCAACAACACCCTAAAGAAGGTGATGTTGTATTACGAGAATCTAAAAAGATTTCGTAATATTTCTCGAAGGCAACTGAACCGTATAACTTCTAAAGAGAAGCCACAGTATTCTCGAAGGCAACGGAGGAAGAAGAAAGCCTGCTGGGGTGAAAGATCACCGGCGCTCAAAGCTATATCCGCCTTACGGACAAGCCTCCAGGAACCAGCAAGTTCGAAGAGAACTTTAGAACGCTGGCCAAAAATGTCGACGACTCCTCGGAATAGCAGCAGCACTTCTCTCTCTCTCTGGAAATTTTCTGAGTATTTTCTGTAACCTTGGAGAGAGGAGATGCTTCTGATATTATAGGCACGAGATGGGCTTTTCAAATTCTGAACGCACGCCCTGGTTTAATGCAAGATCCGGATTATCTGGATCTGAGCCATTTCCGGATCTGAGCCCACAAGACCCGCGGACGTTACATAATTTGAACGGCCCACTCGACCCGCTCGACCCGTACGTCCCGTACGCTCCGTACGCCTCGCTCGCCACGCAGGGCCGCGCAGAGGCTCGCGCACGAGCGCAACTAAAGCGCACAATGCGCCTTGCGACGAGCTGTCGTGCTAAGTGCAAAGTGCCATCAAAAAGCCACATTAAGCCTTAAAAGTCCATTAGCCCAAGCCCAATGTCACTCCCCGTTCCTAAAATGCGTATTTTTATACATGTACAACTCATGTGTATTTATTTAGTATTTATCATGTATTTATTTAATAGTTATCATGTATTATCCTGTATTTAATTTCCTTTACTTCATGTTAATTTATTTCCTGCAATTATATTTCTGCAATTTTATTTCTGCACTTTATTTCATGCTTTTATTCTCTGCTTTAGCTAGGCTTTGGGTTCGGGTTGGCCTTGGTTGGATCCCCTACAACCCGACCCATTGGACCCGGCCCATTAGCTCCCACCTACCACCCCTTCCATATTTAAAGCCACCCTCTCCATTCTCTCTCCTCATTACTCATTCTCACCATTACTCCTCTTCTTCTTCTTCATTACTCTCTCCACCTACCAAACCCATAGGCAAGTACATCTTGCTTCTTCATGAGGACCCATTTTTATGGCTCCATTCTCTTTTCCTCGTGATTCTAAGAGAGTTTAGAACTTGACATTTTTCATTTCGAAGTCTTAATCTTTGTAGATCTAGATATGAGTTATTTTCGGATTTTGGGGGTTTTGATCTATTAAACTTCTGTGTTTTCAAGTTTTGATGGTTCCATGTTGTAGAGGATTTCATTCTACCCAATTTTGACCTTTGCAAAGTTGAATTCGGACTTATTTTGACCAAGTTATGGACTTTTGAAACTTTAGGGTGCAACCATGGAGTTCTTGCTGTTTGGAGAAGACAGTGAGCAGTGTATGCTAGCTTTTTAGCTTACGTCACTGAGCTGTGCGCGCTCTTTAGCGCAGCGCAGTATGGAGTCCATACGCTGCCTTTTTAGGTAGCGTGTGTCTTGCATACGCTGCCTTTTTAGGTAGCGTGTGTCTTGCATACGCTACCTTTTGGGAGCGTATGACATGCATACGCTGACTTGGATGGTCAGGAGTCGTATGGAGTTCATACGCTACCTTTTGGGAGCGTATGACATGCATACGCTGACTTGGATGGTCAGGAGTCGTATGGAGTTCATACGCTACCTTTTGGGAGCGTATGACATGCATACGCTGACCTGGATGGTCAGGAGTCGTATGGAGTTCATACGCTACCTTTTGGGAGCGTATGACATGCATACGCTGACTTGGATGGTCAGGAGTCGTATGGAGTTCATACGCTACCTTTTGGGAGCGTATGACATGCATACGCTGACTTGGATGGTCAGGAGTCGTATGAAGTTCATACGCTACCTTTTGGGAGCGTATGACTTACATACGCTGACTTGGATGGTCAGGAGTCGTATGGAGTTCATACGCTGCCTTTTGGAAGCGTATGACTTGCGTACGCTGGCTTGGATAGAGAGGAGTCGTATGGAGTCCATACGCTAGCTTGACCTGAGCGTACGATGGCTTGAGCGTAGCTTGACCTGAGCGTACGCTGACATGAGCGTAGGCTGACATGAGAGTAGCCTGCTTACCATGGATCTTCTATAGCCCTGTATATTGATATCTTATTAGATGTTTAACGTCCATTTTATATCCTTACGCCTTTTTGCATAAACTTGATATAATCATGATATGTTGATATTTCTGTTAAATATAGATTGTTACGTGGGATGTACCATGTGTCGTGAATTGAGCTATAGATACCCCGATTGACTGGAATTAAACCCTGAGAGTCGTAGACTCGACTCCACTGAATAATATTTGACTTTCATGCCTTGTCACCATTGATGATAATGGTTATCTTGACTAAAATTGATCATGCGTTCCTAGTTGGAACTAAGAGACTGGCTAGTCGTCTTATTGAATGAAATGAATGAGACACGTTCATGTAATGAACTATTGTACTCGATTAGCCAATCCCGAATATTGGCATACAGGCACATGCAGGCTTCAAATTATTTATTTATTTAGTTATTTATCTATCTTACAAAAACAGCATGTGTACTTTATGGTCAAGGCATGATTACTCCGTGGTCAGATTTGATTGTTGCATCACGCTATGTAAAACCTACAACCTAGCCGCACGGGTATCGTTGTAGAGTTGCGCATATCGTACCCCGTACGAAAGTACTCATTTGAATGACCATGATCCACGGCATGGAACTTCACTCAACGTAGAGACTATTAAGTTAAATAAAATAATGATGGCATGGAGAGAATGGATTCCCGAGTTCTTACATGGCAGCCCCCTTGGGACTATTAAGTGCCCGACGGGCCGACTGGTTCCCACATATACTGTAAATCTGTCACACGGGCAGGGAACAGTATCTGCTTATGTTATTGTACATGCTATATTAACGGCGGGCGTCCCGCTGGGACTCGTCTAACTACATGATTGGCGTAATTGATTGATTGGATAGACTAGCCTTGCTTGCACATAGTAAGAACTGAGGAATCCCTATTGCATAAATTTCAGGATAACTTGGGACTCACAATAGCAAGCCGTAGTAGTTGATTGGCCGTTCAAGATGATTTGTTTGTGTACTGTACCTACTCTGTTACTTAACTGGGATGATCAGAATGTCAGGACATGACGGGCCAACTTCTGTCCTTGTTTGGTTGGGAGGTTGGTTCGAAGTGTCGTGATGTTATGTGAATCCTAGTAGCAAGCAGAGATCTATTTATCATATTTCAGATTACTGGTTTTAGTTCTCATGTCGTGCTTCCTTGTGGTACTTGCTATTAGAGGTCTAACCTCTCTGGTTTTGCATGGCCAGATTTAGAGCCGGTTCCCGAGGACTCAGCTTACTTCTACCTCCAAGATGGTCAACACTAGAGGGATGATCGCAGGAGGACTCGAGTGGGTTTCTTACTTCCCCGCTCGTTTTGTTATCTACTTTATACTTTGCCGTTTGGCACCGACATGTTAGTCGGATCGTCCCGTACTTACTTTTTACATAATTGTAACTAAAGTCAGGCTGCAGCTGATAACAATTGTGTATACTTTTGCTACATCAATCTGGCTATGTTTTGTAAAGCCAGATATCAAGAACATTTTGACAGAGCGTTTGGGACGCCTTACTGCTTTATCTTACATGTTCTCTATTAATGTTTCTTGTTCGAATGATTGAGACAATAGATGTGAAGTGACCATAGTAAGACTTTCATGTAGTATGCACCCCCTTGTCTTTTAGACAGCATTGATCGTATTATACGGTATTCATCTACCCGTAATACGTAGCTGGCTGAGTCATTCCCCCGCTCTCCAGTATTCTGGTTCTGGGGCGTGACACCCAAGCCCGAGTCCGAGTCCGAGTCCGAGTCGCTAAGCCCCTTCGGGGCTTAGCTCCAATAGATTTAAATCTATTTTCATTTGGCCAAAAGTTGGTTTCTTATTCTCACCTCTATGTAAAATCCTCCCACATGGCACCCTCCATTGGGCCTCAACCCATGTGCATCTCTCTATTCCTTCATAAGTAATATATAGAGATACATATTGGTGTGATTTTTCGATGTGGGACTATCTTTTAACAATAGAATGTTGTGAACACACACAACACATAGAATAAAATACCAACAATCCTCCACATATCTCTATTATATGAGTTAAGCGTTCCACATAATAATTGTCCATTATGCATTAGGATAGATGTCGCTGACGACTTGAATCTTCCCGCATGGGTTGAACAACAGTATGATACAAGAATGGACTACGCCTTGAATTCTGTACCACAGCTGTAATTTTTTTCACTCACATAACGTAGTTATCTGTGCTTCTGGCTGCACATTAAAGGCCTTGTGCCAGCCTGGATTTCAATGTATGTATTTTGGGCGTCTACATATTTACCCTCAAGAGACGGCCTGATATCTCTTTGTCCATACACTATAGGTGAGTTATTTATTAAAGAGACATGGCATGAAGCGTCCAATGCTTCCTTTGCGGTGCTACGTCGCTATGACATGGCCTTAAGCCGAGGACCTTACCCCGAATCACCGGGAACCTCATCGTAGTGTCATACTACCCGTAGCATGAGGTCTAGCCCCTTTGTAGTGCCAAACTACCCAGCATGAAGCCTTACGCTTCTGTGCGGTGTTACGTCGCTACGACATGGCTTGCAAGGCCGAGGCTTTATCCCTAGCCGGGTTTACCTCATTGTGGTGTCGTGCCACTCGTAACATGAGGAACACCTCCTCTTTGTAGTGCTGACTACATCCCTCTTTAATTTAATATATAGCATTAGGCCAACAGCCTATTTGCGGTGCTACGCCGCTGTGACTTGGCTAACATAGCCGAGGATTTACCTCCTTCGAGAACCTCATGGTGGAGTCACCGCCACACATAGCATGGAGTCACACTCCTTGTAGTGCTGTGCTACCATGCTTTCTGTAAAGCATAACAGACCTTCACTCAGTCTGAGAACTCATTAAGGCATTATGCCATCCTTCCCACAGGATCAATTTTCCGTAGAAAATTCATAGTCGACAACAGTGGTTCTGGGTCCGAAACCCTTCCATGTTCCACAGAACAAGTACCCACTGTTAACTAATATTTTTCCAGTCAATAGTCCTCCCTTGAATCAAAAAATTAGATATCTGGTAGATTTCTCTTTGAACCAATAACATAAAATTTATTGATAGGATTATAATGACACAATATTAGAATGCCTTCAAACCCATCTTCCTTGCTGTGTCCTCGACCAGCTGTCGTTTGAGGCCTTTCGTGAACGGATCCGCCAGGTTCTCCTGACTCCGAACATCGATCACTGTAATGACGCCTCGTTTGATGAGATCGTTCACTGCTCTGTGCTTTAACCGCACAGTCCTCTTCTTCCCGTTAAAGAGTTCATTTGATGCTACTGCTGCTGCCGCCTGGTTGTCACAGTATATCAGGATTACCGGTATCTGAGCTCCAACCACTGGAAGATCATACATGAGCTCCTGAAGCCACTCTGCTTCATCTACAGCAGCATCCAATGCAAAGAATTCAGATTCCATGGAGGAGCGAGATAACATTGTCTGCTTCTTCGATTTCCACGATATAGCAGCTCCGCCCAAAGCGAATATGAATCCACCTGTAGAATACTCGCTCTCCACCTCTGAACACCAGCTAGCATCACTGAAGCCTTCCACTACTGATGGATCTCCGCTGTAGTATAGTGCAAATGTCTGAGTCTTTTTTAGATATCTCATAACACGCTTCACAGCGTTCCAGTGTTCAACGCCTGGGTTGCTAGTGAACCGACTCAGCATTCCCACAACAAAAGCTATGTCAGGCCTTGTGGCAGTAGTAGCGTACATCAAGCTTCCGATGACGCTGGCGTACTCCAACTGCTTGACGCTTTCTCTCGAATTTAGCTCCAGCTTCTGATCACTCCGGTACGGTGTATCAATTATAGGAAGATCTTGATACCCGTATTGAGTGAGCATTTTCTCAATGTAATGAGATTGTGACAGTGCTATTCCCGTGCCTGTCCGGATGATCTTGAGCCCCAAGATAACATCGGCATCCCCCAAGTCCTTCATACTGAACTTGGTCGAGAGAAATTTCTTTGTCTCTGTGATACAGCTTAAATCCGTACCTAGGATTAGCATGTCGTCAACGTATAGACAAACGATAACTCCTCTTCCGTCAGCAAACTTAGTATAGACACACTTGTCTGTTTCACTGACCTTGTAGCCATTTGACCTTATCACTTTGTCAAACTTCTCATGCCACATTTTGGGAGCTTGCTTCAAACCATATAGAGACTTCATCAACTTGCAGACTTTGTCTTCCAGACCTCTGACGACAAATCTTTCTGGTTGTTGCATGTAGATCTCTTCGGTTAGTTCGCCATTAAGGAATGCCGTTTTCACATCCATCTGATGTATCACTAGTTTGTGTATTGCTATTAGAGCAATTAACAATCTGATGGTTGTCATCCGAGCTACTGGAGCGTAAGTATCAAAATAGTCGATCCCCTGTTTCTGAGCAAACCCTTTGGCCACTAGCCTGGCCTTGAATTTGTCGATGGTTCCATCTGCTTTTATCTTTTTCTTGAAGATCCATTTGCATCCGATGGGTCTTGCTCCTTCTGGCAGGTCAACTAACACCCATGTATTATTGGAGGTGATTGAGTCAATCTCATTGTCTATTGCCTCCTTCCAGAATACAACATCTCTGGTCTTCATCGCTTCATCATAGGTAAGCGGATCTGCTTCCACATGATAGGTGACGAAGTCATCTCCGAAGTCTTTCGGCCTCCTTACTCGCTTAGTTGACGGCTCAGCGAGTTCTGGTTCAATTGGTGTCTCTTCGACAATAGCTTCTTCTTGGACTACTGGTTCTTTAAGGACTTCTGTCTGCTTTGCACTCTCATCATTCTCCGGAAGATCCGCGAGAACAATATTTTTGCGCCTTGCAAACTTGTCTTCAAAATATTCAGCATCGCGAGATTTAATGATATGATTTGATTCTATATCAAGGAATCTTCGAGCATCACTCTTCTCGGCATAACCCAAGAAGATAGCCTTAGTAGTCCTAGTCCCCAGCTTCTGAATCTTCAGATCTGGGAGCTTCACATAAGCCAGACACCCCCACACTCGAATGACATTCAAGTTAGGTCTGACTTTGAACCAGAGTTCATGAGGGGTTATGTCCGAAGTTGCATACGGTACTCTATTGAGAATGAAAGTAGCCGTTAATGCAGCTTCTCCCCAGAAGCTCTTTGGAAGACCCGCAGTCAACAACATAGAGTTCATCATCTCTGTCAACGTTCTGTTCTTCCTTTCTGCTACTCCGTTGGATTGAGGAGAGTACGGAGCCGTCGTCTCATTTATGATTCCATGTTCTTTACAGAATGATGAGAAATCATGAGACCGATACTCCCCGCCTCTATCACTCCTTAGCCTTTTGAGTTGTTGTCCAGTTTGCCGTTCAGCCTCGGCCCTGAACTCCTTGAACTTCTCGAATGCTTCGTCTTTAGACTTGAGCAGGTAGACAAAAGCATACTTTGAGAAGTCGTCGATGAAAGTAATAAAATACTTCATCCCGGCTTTTGTAGAGAATTGTTTGAAATCACAGATATTTGAGTGAACCAACTCCAGAAGATCTGTGCTTCGATGGACCCTGTGAAAGGGTTTCCTTGTGATCTTCGTCTGAGCACACACTTCACATTTCTCTACCTTACCCCCACACTTGGAGATAAGTCCTAGGCTAGACATTTTGTTAATTCTTTTACAATGAACATGTCCTAGCATATTATGCCACAACTCAAAAGAATATTTCAAAGTAGAAATAGCATTAATATCATTTTGCTGGGTTACAACAAGCTGAATTTTGTACATTCCTTCAGTCTGGAAAGCTTTTCCGAAGAATGTACCCTTCTTGGACATCACCATCTGGCCAGCATTGATGTCCATCCTCAAGCCTGCGTTGCAAAGCAGGCTCCCAGAGATCAGGTTCTTAGCAATTGCAGGAACATGCTTCACTCCTTGAAGCGTCAGAGTGTTCCCCGATGTGAGTTTCAGCTCTACCGTCCCGATCCCCAGTACTTCAGCTTGTGCCTGGTTTGCCATTATGACTTTCTCGGAAGTTGGCTCATATGAGTCGAACCATTCCTTGTCTGAGCAGACATGACATGTAGCACCAGTGTCTATCCACCAGTCCGAGTCAACCCCCACATTTGCAACCTGTTTTATCATTGCAACCAGATTAGTAACCAAAGAAACCTTACTAGGCTCACCTTTTTCTGGTTCCTTGCAGTCACTTTTGTAGTGGCCCTTCTTGCCACATTTGTAACAAGTCACATGGGACTTGGACTTCTGATTCTTGAAAGAAGGACTCTTCACTTTTAGATTAGTGAAGTCCTTCTTCTTCTTATGAGGAGAAGCCGCCTGCTTCCCCTTGTACTCTCTGGTTTGGACCAGATTTGCTTTCGCCAGTTGTTTGGACAGAGAATCCATCTTCTGTTGAGAGCGCATCTCGTCCTCAACATGGATCTCTTGCAGGAGATCTTCCATACATATGTCCAGCTTCTTGCGGTGCATTCTTGCATAGAAGTTGCTCCAACCCGCATGAAGTTTAGAGACGATTCCTCCAACGACAAACTTGTCGACAAGAGGCATCTTCTCGTCATCCAATTTTTGGCGCAGCTTCAGAAACTCCTTTACTTGGGGCAGCATAGCCTTCTCATCTTCGAAGGTCCACTTGTGGTATCTTTCAACCAAGAAGATCTTGGACCGATTCTCGTCATCTTCGTACAATTTTCCCAAGGAGTCCCAAATCTCTTTGGCAGAATTCTTCTTGGAATAGGACTCTGCCAGAGAGTCTTCCATGCTATTGAGAATCAACAGTTTACAGATACTGTTTTCTCTAATCCATTTTGCCTGCTTGGACTTAGCAGCGGCAATAACTTCTGCGGTTCCGGTTGTTGGAACGATCGGTTCTTCCTCATTCAGCACGTGGTCAACTTCCACGAGTTGAATGTTTAAGGTTACTTTTCGTTTCCAAATTTGGAAATGTTCGCCGTCGAATTTCTCCAACTTGTTAAAGTCGGTATTGACGAGCGATGCACGTGAGTTATCCATCTTTTCGATATAGCTTTGAGATTGTTAGTCCCTTGGCGAACAATCGATGGAAAAACACGATTTCAGAAACTATTGTAAAGATAATGTTTCCAGCAACAACACCCTAAAGAAGGTGATGTTGTATTACGAGAATCTAAAAAGATTTCGTAATATTTCTCGAAGGCAACTGAACCGTATAACTTCTAAAGAGAAGCCACAGTATTCTCGAAGGCAACGGAGGAAGAAGAAAGCCTGCTGGGGTGAAAGATCACCGGCGCTCAAAGCTATATCCGCCTTACGGACAAGCCTCCAGGAACCAGCAAGTTCGAAGAGAACTTTAGAACGCTGGCCAAAAATGTCGACGACTCCTCGGAATAGCAGCAACACTTCTCTCTCTCTCTGGAAATTTTCTGAGTATTTTCTGTAACCTTGGAGAGAGGAGATGGGCTTTTCAAATTCTGAACGCACGTCCTGGTTTAATGCCAGATCCGGATTTTCTGGATCTGAGCCAGATCCGGATCTGAGCCCTCAAGCTGTCGTGCTAAGTGCAAAGTGCCATCAAAAAGTCACATTAAGCCTCAAAAGCCCATTAGCCCGAGCCCGAGTCCGAGTCGCTAAGCCCCTTCGGGGCTTAGCTCCAATAGATTTAAATCTATTTTCATTTGGCCAAAAGTTGGTTTCTTATTCTCACCTCTATGTAAAATTCCCCCACATTGCACCCTCCATTGGGCCTCAACCCATGTGCATCTCTCTATTCCTTCATAAGTAATATATAGAGATACATATTGGTGTGATTTTCCGATGTGGGACTATCTTTTAACAATAGAATGTTGTGAACACACACAACACATAGAATAAAACACCAACAATTCACATGTGCGTATGAAGAAATATGTTCAAAAAAGGTTGTGAATTTTTTCTAAATTTTTTGGATTTATTTTTACTGTGCCACAACAGCGTATAATCTCCTTTCTGTGTCGTGATCGTCGCAGAAATTGTATACTCCTACATTAAGTAGAAATGTACAATTTACAAGAATTGGATGACAAATGAAACAAATATCACTAACTCGAAATAACACAACAAACATCTAAATTTTGGACAGCCGTGTGTGGAGTAACAAATTCTACTTGTTTACTGCAATACCATAATGAAGCTTTGCGTATAAGTTTGCGAAAGCATTACTCAAATCAAAATTGCAGCAGCAAAAGTAAAAAAAAATAAAAAGAAACTGCTACTCAAGAGCAAAACAATCTTGACAAATGGCATCTCCACTCCATACAAAAAGAAAATGCTGATTCAGTATTTAATTTTGTATGGAGTGACTCAAAACATTTCTCCTCCTCGACTTATATTTGGTTGCCCAATGTAGATGAGAAAAGAAAATACCTTCATCTATTTTTGTAGGATTATTTAGTACTAGTATATGTGCACGTACGTTGCACATATTTTATGTTGTTTAAAAAGAGCAAATAATAGTAGTATATTATTATTATGAAAACTAAAAGTCATCAATATTAAATATTATAAACTAATTATTATATTATCATTACTATATTATTTTATATATGTATGTTAGACTATTTAGAAAGACCAAAAGACACCTCTCATAATTACCTAGTTACCCCTATAAATTTTAACTAATCTTTTTAATTAGTAAATATAAGTAAGGATATTTTTGGAAAGAAAACTTTTACGGTGAAATCTAAATTTTGGCATTATATAGTAGTATAGATTAGAATATCACATAATAGTGGATATTAGAATTTGGAACTCAAAATTGTCCAATGTTAGGATTTGGATTTCGAATCACTGTTTATTAGCCTACGTGAACAGTAATTTTGTGACCAAAATTTTAATGTTCGATAATTTCGAGACTTGAACCTTAATATCCATTATTATGCGAGATTAGGGGTGAGCATCGGTTCGGTTCGGTTCAAATCGAACCGAATATGTGAAAACCGAAATAACCGTAAATCGTATTTTTCAAAACCGAAAACCGAACCGTTTTTATAAAAACCGAACAAAAACCGAACCGAATTAATTCGGTTCGGTTTTCGGTCGGTTCGATTTCATGGGCCAATGTGCATGACCTTCAAGTTTTTAGCAAAATGTGCCTATTTAAATAACAAAAATTAAAAAAATATATGACATTATTATATTTATGAATTGTTATATTACATAGAGTGAAAGATATTAGTATATGTAGATTGAGGGTAGATAGAAAGAGTGCTCAAAGAAGTACCGACATAGAATAGGAGAAGAGAGTGCGCTCAGTTAGGGGTTAATAAACATTAATATATGTATATTGTGGGTAGTTTGATAAATTACTAAATCTAAATCGGTTTTCGGTTCGGTTCGATTTTTCGGATGAAGAACCGAAAACCGAACCGTTATTTCAAATTTTCAAATTTTCAAACCGTAAACCGAACCTATAATCGAAAAACCGAACCGTTTGTCATATTTTAGTTCGGTTTGGTTCAGTTTTTGGTTTTCAACCGTTATATGCTCACCCGAGATCGTACTCTGTTGGGGTTCACAAATGTTAGCAAGAGACATTTTAGTTGAAAGTTTGAAACAGCAAAAGCTACGTACAAGCACTCCAAATAGTGAACAACTCTTCACTTGCAGCCAACCAACGCGAGATTTGCACAATATTATCTAGGGATAATTTAGCAAATGCCTCCATTCTAAATGTTGAAATTAGCATATACCTCCACTATTTTATTTATCTAACAAATACTCCCATTTTTTGATATAAAATAATAAAAATTTAAGATATACCCCCACTCTTTTACATAGGAGTGGGAATATTTGCTAAATAAAATAAATAGTGGGGATATATGCTAGTTTTAACATTTGAAATGGGGGTATTTGCTAAATTATCCCATATATCTATGTACATAAACATGGACTAATGTCAGCCACGTCAACAATGAAAGAACAAACTAGAATAATCATCTAGTTGCAGTGAGAAAAGAACTTAATAACCAAACAAGAAGAACAAGCTAGAATTCGTTCTCTTCAAGTGAAAACCAAATACGATTACGACACATTTCCTCTAACTTTACCAACCAAACCTACTCTGGAGCCAATATTGAGCTCTTTCTCACATTTTTGTTCAGATTCAACTTCAAAAAATAAACCAATTCTGAAAGAATAATGCTATTCCTCTTTCCAAATTGTCCTCCAAATTATCCCTTCTTATATGACAGCTGACACGACATATTAATATGCAGTTGTCGCAAATTTAAAATTAAAATTAAAATTTAAATTAACATTAACATTAACATTAAAATTAAATTTATATTAACATTAATATTAATATTTAAAAATAATTACTTTTTGGGTTAAAATTTATCATGTTAGATGACACCTAATATATATTGAGGGATGACTTGGAGAAACAATTTGGAGGGACGAATATCATTACTCATTATGAAAATACAAACATGTAACTATACGACATCGTTTGGTTACCAGAATTTGAGCTTGGGAAAGGAAAGTGATTATTTTTCTATGTTTGAAAGCAAAAAATAAAGAAGTTGGAAAGGAAAAATAATTCCCAAGCGGTAGAAAAATAGAAAAAAAAAGTGGTCCCCCCATCCATCTAAGGAATCACTTTTTCTCCAACTTTTCTGCATTTGTTACAATTTTTTTTTGACTAAAATATTCCTGCCCAAAAACATTATTTACCATTTTTATCCATAATATCTTTTAAACAAAAATATTCCCGAGTGATAGCACGAGGGTATTATTGAAAAATTGATTTGATTTAATTTTTTTTCTTTACAAACACCAAGCACTAAAATAGAAAGTAGAGATATATTCGACTATAATCCCGATCTTTCCAAATACTGATTTTTTTTTTTTGAAAACATAATTATAATTTTTTTTTTTTAAATAATAATAATAATTCATCAAAAAAAAAAAAAAAATAATAATAATAAAGAATCAATTTAACTTCCTTTTTCGCGAACCAAACGAGGCCTACACGAAGACCAACACAAAACCGACCGAAGCATAAAGTCAAATTAAAAACTAAATAAATCTTTGAATAGTCGGGTCACCAAAGCCACTACTCTGCATGTTAATATCCTATGCAACACCAACCATGTTACTTGTGCAAGAAACAAGGCAGGGGTTGCTCTCCTGTCCTCCTCACTATCATCATTTTTTTTCTCTTCTTTTTCTTTGCTGCATCTCTAAGAATCCACAAAAAGCATAACTACTCCTCCCCCACCGAGAAATATAACACACCACACTCGCACACACCATCGCCATTGTCATTCTACCTACACTCATCAAACATGAAGTCCAAGCTCAAGCTCCCCCACAAGAACTTCTTCAACCTCAAGTTCCTCCTCCTCGGCTTCCTCCTCCTCTTCCTCGTCCTCTTCACCATCGTAAGATCAACCACCTCCCCCTCCCCGACGAAGACCACCGCCGCCGCCACGCAGAAGCAAGCGCCGGCCAGCTCGTGCGCGAAGATCCCCCCCTCCCTGGCCGACGCCCTCGTCCACTACGCCACCTCCAACACCACCCCGCAGCAGACCCTCCCGGAGATCTCCGTCGCGGCGCGGGTCCTCGCGCGGAAGTCCCCGTGCAACCTCCTCGTCTTCGGCCTCGGCCACGACAGCCCGATGTGGGCCGCGCTCAACCACGGCGGCCGCACCGTCTTCCTCGAGGAGGACGCGGCGTGGATCGGGACGGTGCGCGGGAGGTTCCCGGGCCTCGAGGCCTACCACGTCCGGTACGACACGAAGCTGACGGACGCGGACGGGCTGATGGAGGCGGGCCGGCGCCCCGAGTGCGCCGCGGTGGGCGACCTCAGGCTCTCGGAGTGCCGGCTGGCGCTCCGGGGGCTGCCGGAGGCGTTCTACGAGGCGGAGTGGGACGCGATCATGGTGGACGCGCCGACGGGGTGGGTCCCGGAGGCCCCCGGGAGGATGGGGGCGATATACACGGCCGGGATGGCGGCGAGGGGGAGGAGGGAGGGGGAGACCGACGTGTTCGTGCACGACGTGGACAGGGTCGTGGAGGACAGGTTCTCCAGGGAGTTCCTGTGCGAAGGCTACATGAAGGAGCAGGAGGGGAGGCTGAGGCACTTCACCATTCCTAGCCACAGGACCAGCTTGGCCATTCCCTTCTGTCCGAAGATCTAAGGACATTTCATAGTAAAAAATCTTTTTTTTTTTTTTTTCTTTTCTCGTCATTCTATATATTGAGGGGCTTTGTAACTTTTACTGCTTTATATTCTTTTAATTTCTCCAAAAGATGTGTAGATCCATGGCTCGGCTTTGTTGTTGTGTATGTTCTTTGAAACTTCTGCAGCAAAGGTTACGAAATATATGGGTATCAATGCAAATTCTTATCGAGTTCTTTTGACTGATCAGTGTATGTGGTTGAATGCGTGTATCTGGTCCTATAAGCAATGGTAAATTCTAAGGACACATTTCTTTTTTATTTGGGACTAGCCCTTACTAGGGGACATCACCATGAAAGTGGAACTTTTACTCGGGACAACCCAAATTTTACTCGGGACTAGCCTAGCCCCCTCAAATTCCATTAGGATTTCTCCTTCAACCAGGCCGTCGGCGCCACCACCCCCTTCTTCACCGCCGCCTTCTCCTTCCTCCTCACCTACTGCCGCGAGCACCCCCTCGTCTACCTCATCCTCCTCCCCATCGTCCTCGACATCCTCCTCGCCACCAACAGTGAGCCCCTCTTCCACCCCCTCGGCTTCCTCTTCTGCCTCGCCTCCACCGCCGGTCGCGCCCTCAAGTCCGTCATCCAGGGCATCCTCCTCTCTGGCGACTCCGACAAGATCAGCTCCATCAACCTCCTCCTCTACATGGCCCCGTCGCCGCCGCCCTCCTCCTCCCCCTCGGCCTCTACATCGAGGGCGACGTCGCCTCCCTCACCCTCCGCAAGGCAAGGGACAGATCCCCGCCTCCTCCTCTTCGCCAACGCCACCGTAGCCTACCTCGTCAACCTCACCAACTTCCTCGTCACCAAGCACACCAGCGCCCTCACGCTGCAGGTGTTGGGGAACGCTAAGGCCGCCGTCGTCGTCGTCTCCGTCATGATCTTCCGCAACCCCGTCACTGTCATGGGGATGGTCGGCTTCGGGATCAAGTGCAAAATAGGACTGCAACTAAGTTGGCAGTCCTACTTTATGTTAGGACTGACAACTTAGTTGCAGTCCTAGGATTGCCAACTTAGTTGCAGTCCTACTTGCTGAAAAAATTTGGACTAGCCTCTAGCAAAATGTAATGTGCCCTTAGAATTAGCCTAAGAAATAGACATCGAGAAATTATTCAGAATAATGATAAGTTTTGATCCGTACCCAATGATAAAATAACACGTGGCCTATGTTTACTTTCTTAGATTTAGACTTGCATAAAATAGAGAAAACGTAGGACTTATGTCATTATATTATTGGGTAGGGATCAAGAGAGCCAACTACTAATTGAAATAAAGTGTCAGGAGTCCAGAGGCCATCCCGACCCAAAAAAAATCAGAGTTACACCTAAACCAACAAACAATGGAAACTTAAGGAAGACGACCTGATGTTACCTATAAGCTTTGCAGGTACTATTAACAGAAAGATGACCCAAAGAAATGCATAGAGAAAGAATAATTCAAGAAATAAAGAAAGCTTAATCAATACAAAAGGAAACAGTAGAAGAGCTACAGGTGTCATGAAATTGATCCTGTATAATAATCATTATTAAAGAGTCTAGTTTAAAACTCTACATCAACTAGTTGGAACATGCAGAATAAATAGCTCTTGTTCAGATAACTACATTTCTTTCATAATTCTCATAAAACACTTCTGCTATCAGCTTTAGGAAGATAAAAACAATCTTTTGCATGTAATTCCATAAACCAAATTGTAAGGAGAAAATAATGGAAATAACAGAAATGGGAAGACAAACTCACTACAAGGGCATTCAATTAACAATAACAGAGGTAATTGTTCGACGAACACGAGGACCCTCTCTTCCTGTCCTAACCCAAGAGATTTCTGTGCATTGGCAATTCCTTCTGGATCTGCAAGAATAAGAAAAATCAAATTCAAAGTCCCTTGTAATGCAGATTCTTGAATATAACATAATATAGTAAGCAAACCTGTCTGAGTTTATATACCAAAATAACTGTTTATGTTTCAGTATAAAGCTGATATTAATAACAGAACAAGCTACACCTTGGGTTCCTTAAAATGTACAGAAAACCGATCATGACAATTTGCAGGGGTTTTGGAAGAAACTTTGAACTTATGTTTCGGTAGGACAGTACCATCATTATGTGGTTTTTTTTTTGGTTGAACTTACGTTAACGATGAATTTTGGTAGCTACTTTAAGTTAATATGTTGTCAGATGTTTCCTTTATTACTGTATGAAATAATAATGCATTGTTCTCATTGCTAGGATTTGTTACAATATATATAGTGTTTACATTTGGACTTATGGGCCATATTTACATTTACAAATATAATCTAACACCCTCCCTCAAGTTGGAGCATGCAAGTCACAAATGTCCAACTTGGGAAGGAAAGAATCAAACACATGCTTTCCAAGGGGCTTGGTGAAGATGTCAGCCAGTTGAGAAGAAGTAGGAACATGCGAGGCTATTACGGTGCCATCTCGAATAGTATCGCGAACAAAATGCAAATCCACCTCAATATGCTTACTGCGCTCATGAAATACCGGGTTCTGAGCCAGGTACAGGGCAGACTGACTGTCACAATACACCGACATAGCAGACTCCTAGCGAACGCCCAAACACACTAATAACTCCTTCAACCATTTCAACTCACAAGCAAGCGCAGCAAGAGATCGGTATTCAGCTTCAGCGGAAGATCGGAAAACAGTTGATTGCTTCTTGGTCTTCCAAGAAATTGGAGACCCCCCCAGAAATACCAACCAGCCTGTAACAGAGCGGCGAGTCAAGGGACAACTGGCCCAGTCGGTGTCACGCCCCGCTCCCGCAGGAGCGATCGTCCTCGCTAAGGCGTGATGCCGCACGGGCCTAGGTTGCGCCCGTGCAAGGCCATGTCCAGAAACGGCCGATTTGAGCTAGGCCACAGAGTCGCACAGAGTGTCCCCATTTGCAGCGGAAAGTAAATGAACACAATTGAAACGAATTCAAACTCTTTATTGATTTTCAAGAAGTTTACAAGCGGCGCTAGGTCGAGTTTACAAGTCTCTCAAGCTCTCTCTCTCTGAAACATAAAAAGCGTGCCAAGTGGCTTACAACATGGAATAATTCATGGCGATGTTCTGATACATTATGTCCTATATATGGTGCTCCAGCTCCTTGCAACGCTCCAAGGCTCCAGAGGTAGCTCCGCGCCTTAGCGCGTTCGAGGGAAGCTCCGCACCCGACGACGTCTCCTGCATCCTGCAAGCAGACTGTGGGGTTATCAGTACATTGTTATGCACTGGTGGGGAGGCTAGCTCGTCCACAATGCTATCATTACCAAACACGTTCTATTTACTTTCATGCACCGTCTATCATTCATTGTCTTTCTAATCTTGTCTTAGGATCAGTTTCATGCATATTTCATAACCTATCTCGTGTTGCCAAATTCAATGTGTTGCATGGAAATACATGCACGACTTACCCATACTTACCGTCCGGCCTTCCCTGTCCAAAGTAAACAAAGTTAGTCAACAATTCATAGAAAATAACTTAACGTGATTCTTGTGAACTTTTCAATGCCAAGGGCGTGTCCCTGCCTCGGGTCCTAGCACGTCGTAGGCGTATTTTCTAACTCTTTTGCCGAAGTACTCTCGATTATCTGGTGTGTTATATTCAAGCATGTTCAGAAGGTACTTCATTTAGTTAACTTAGACTACTTTGATTTCAATGCAAGGACTTGCACGTGGATTGCCACCAGCAAAGTCCACTTAATCTATATGCATCGGTCGCTGGCATCACAAGCCAATTTGGACATGTCTTCCCCCTTGGTAATTTCTTACCTATCATGGCGTGCGGCTTGGTACACCCTGATAGTCTCTTGAAATACTCGGCCTTACGTTCCCTGGTGGCCAAGCCCGCACTCAGGCCTGTACGTAAGCCAACTTTTGATTTCCGTCCGGACCGGCACGTCCTTCACACTTTGACCGTGCCGCTGGAAATCCCTTATATCTTGTCACGCCCCAGAACCAGAATACTGGAGAGCGGGGGCAGACATAGCCAGCTACGTATATGAAATGGATTCCATCTCGCTATACGGTCACGGCTGTCTAGATACATGAGGGTTTACTACAAGCCAACAGTCTCCTATGGTCATGAACAAGCCTAGTGTCTCAATCACAAGCAAGTAAGTAAATGTTACAAGATGTATGATCATTAAATATACAATGATAAGGCGTCCCAAATATTACATATTCAGCTGATCATGAAGCTAGTCGTTACAAAATGTTAGGACTAGCAAGAGTTTAGTCATACATGATCAACCCTAGGATCTGTTAATCATGTTACAGCCCGTAGACATACAGTAAATAAAGTACAATCGAGCTAAACAGGTGCTCGTCGGCTAAACGCCTCAAAAAGAATATTTTTACAATAGAGTGGAAGAGCCAAAATAACCCACTCGTTGCCAGGGTTACGTCTAGTGGCCACCATCTGGCTGGAAGGTCGGTAGATCCTCTGGAGCTGCTCCAAAATCTGGCCATACAAAACCAGCTGGGTCAGACCCCAGAAAGAGCAAGTGCCACAAAGGAAGCTTCACTTAAGAACTAAAACCAGCAATCAGCACAGGAATACAAATATAAATAAAATAAGGACTGGAATAAAAGGAAACATATCAGGATGATATACGACGAGATAACCATAGAACTATTCAGATAACCAGGTTACAACCCGTGAACCAAACAAGGACCGGGGTTGTAACCCTTCGTCTGAACGGAGCTTGGTTTCTCACCATTTATCGGTAAAATAAATACAAGCATTCAAGTCGTACAGCAATCTGAAACATGATCAGGGTAAGACTAGACTGGTTAGACTCCATCCAATCATTTCACGGCCAAGCAAGAACTACGGCTTGATACTTTAACTAACTAGGGTTATCACAGGCCTAGTTACTAACAAGATGCAGTGAGATTATTCCACAGCCACAAGCCCTGCAGACCATCCAGGTTACCCGGGTTAAAAGATTAGAGTTGAATTCAGGTGGGTACATCGTCCAGAAAACGAATGTACCCTTAGGTAGCTTGAAGGGTGCAACACATGGCAGTGTGCTGGAAATGTGCCCTACTCGACGGCAGGCTACAGATCCCAAGACGTGCCCAGGTAACGGGATTGCCTGTAGCTGGGAAATCTCTTCATGACTAATGTATTAATCTAGTTATTAGTCCTTAGTTCATCTCAATAGGTACTCTTGACCGTGGTACTCAGGAGTCCCATCCTAGACATGATGCAAGACAGGACTGGTTTATTTATACAAGCACAATCGCCCACGGTGTCCAGGATTAATTATACAGGTCATGTCATGTCAGGTAGCCGTCGCAACAGCTATTCGAGATAATCATGTCAGGTAATCATGTCAAGTGTACTAGTCAGGAGTGCGCCACGACGGACCACTATCGTGTCATGCTCAATTATCAATTCCAAACATATTAAGTAAATTCATGATTATCAAGTTCAGGTCAAAAGGCGTAAGGATATAAAATGGACGTAAAATATCTAAATAAATATCAATATACAGGGCTATAGAAGATCCAGGATAAGGAAAATAAAACCAAACTAACATGCTGATATAAGATCAAGTCTGCCAAGGGCCATACGCTCAGGCAAGCATACGCTCAGGTAAGCATACGCTCCCAAAAGGCAGCGTATGGGGGTCACAAGGCTCTCGGGTTGAACCAGGGTGACAAGATAGGCTAGCGTACGCTCAAGCCAGCGTATGCCTTGCTCGCTTAAGCTAGCATACCAAGGCACGCTCATGTACGCTCAAGCTAGCGTACACTCAAGTCAGCGTACGAAAGGTTCCATACACTTCCAATGGGATGCGTACGCAAGGGTCAGCGTACACAAGGGCACGCTCGAGCTACAGGTCAGCGTACGCTCAAGCTAGCGTACGCTCAAGTCCGCGTACGAAAGGGGCCAGCGTACGCCTTGCTCGCTTAAGCTAGCGTACCAAGGCACGCGTACGCTCAAGCTATAGGTCAGCGTACGCTCAAGACACACTGCCAACGGGCAGCATATTAAGGTGAGCGTACGCTCGCTAAAGAGCAGCGTACGAAGGCTAGCGTACGCTCGCTAAAGAGCAGCGTACGAAGGCTAGCGTACGCTCGCTAAACAGCAGCGTACGAAGGCTAGCGTACGCTCGCTAAACAGCAGCGTACAGCTCAGCGGCATAAGCTAAAAAGCTAGCTCACTGTTCACTGTCTTCTCCAAATGGCAAGAACAGCAAGAACTCTAAGGTTGAATCTAAGCTTCAATTGTCCATATCTTGGTCAAAACAAGTCCGAATCCAACTTTCCAAAGGTCAAAATTGGATAGAATAAAATTCTCTAAAACATGGAGCCATCAAAACTTGAAAACAAGCAAGTTTGATAGATCAAAACACCAAAAATCCGAAAATAGCAAAACTCTAGATCTACAATAATTAAAGCCTCAAAATGGAAAATGACAAGTTCTAATGTGGTTTAGAATCATGAGGAGAAGCTAATGAAACCATCAAAAGGAGTTCTCTTGTGGAAGCAAGTTGCACTTGCCTATGGTGTTCTTGGTTGGTGGAGAAAAGTAATAGTGGGGGAAGGAGAAGTAAATGAGAATTATGGAGAGAGAGAAAGAAGAAATGGCAATAAATATCAAAGGTGGTGGTAGGTAGGGGGGTTGTGGTGGAAATGAAGGAGAAGCATAGGCTAAGGTGTTCCACCCTTGGCCCATGATGAACCAAGCATTGGGCCGGCCGAACCAAGCCAACCCAAACCGAGAGTAAACAAGCCAAGCCAAACCAAGGAGATATGCAAATACAAGATAAAATATATATACGTATTCAAAATACGTAATACGAACAACAGGCATTACATATCTCCCACCTCCCGTATACTAATGGATTATCCACGACCATTTCGTTTTCTTTTTGTTTGTCATTTTAACTTAACGGCTGTCTCCGAGCCGTAGGCTAACCCTTAGCCATAATGCGTTATCGACCAGGTTGGCGTCCGTGCAGCACGGGTAGCGAGCCCCGTTGCACGTGCCCGTCACACCTGTCGCTAACCATTCCTTTCTTTCTTATCTTTTCTTTATTCTTTCTTTTCTTTCTTTCACTTGTCCGTTTGTTCATCGATTCATTCATTCATTCATTCGTTTATACATTTTACAACTCCCTGTGCGGGAGTCGCCTTGGCGACCCATCGGTCCCGTGGCCTTTCAATGTTGCTATACTCTACTTGGAACGACTATGTCGATAGTCTTTCCGTTTTATTGTTGTAACCCATTCATTGTTTCATTGTTGAACGCATAGGAAACTTGAACGTAAGCTTGTGCCTTAGCACGAGCGTGGAGTGCGGTGGCGAGAGTTCTCACATTTCTATATTCTATATAAGCATACAAGATAGGATTATTCCCTTAGCTAGGTGCGTTGAGTCATTTATTAGCATGAGCGGTGTTATCGCCTAGCGATTCTAGCAATAGTGTCCGTATTGTTATGTATCTAGGCTAAGCAAAGACGGGTTTATCGGAGCCACCCACATTAGCGATCTTCGCATCGGCCGAGCGATACTCCGAGCGCGCCTTTGAAAGTCTAAGTCTGGATTCATCTTGACGGGTCAATGTAAGCCTTGCATCGATTCTTCTTCAGGTAGATGCCAACTCTTCGGGTCGATGGCTCGTTTGAGTCGTTGCACTTGCCGTTTGAATCGGCGTTCCGCTAGGGCGGAGCGGGTCATTACATAATACACCACTCAAAACAAGTCTCGTCCTCGAGACTTCCTGAGTGCAGGTCATCCTACCGTTCCTTGACTCGTGTCGTCACGTTTCTTAGACAATCCTTATCGAATGGCTTTATCGTTCGATGGCATCGAACCATGCTCGGTACCTGTCACGACCCGCACCCTTATGAGGAGCACAAGCACGTGGGTACGTCCAGCCTACGCCGCAGAATCGGCGGTAGAATGCTGTATATAACATCTGTAAATACCTACGACTAACAGTTAAAATGTACCTGTACAGTATATACTCTCCGAATGGAGGTGACATATCAATACAGTCTCAATCACAGAATAAAACTAAGGTAGATAGCTCAGAAGAAGGACATATGATAGATGAAAGAGTAAATAAGTGCAGAGTCCAATACAAGCCCAGATATATACATCACAAGGTATCAAAATAGAATATAGAACTACCGTCTGATAAGCTAGCTGGATCGCAGTCCAGTCAAACCTAGCTAACCTACACTACTCTGGAAGTACAAAATCTAGTGGCTCTACTATAAGGCCACGGTCCAAAGCTACTCCATCTAACTCGATCCCATAATAGGTCGAGCAGTCCGCATCAGAATCATCTGTAATATATCATAACGGTATCCTGTCAGAAAAATGAGCAAGTACAAACACTAACAGCAGTTCCATGTGAATTGATAAGTTCTATAAGAGACAGTATAATGAACTACGAGACAAAGATATATGAAAACTTGGGAACCATTCGGAAGCCGAGTTACAACCCTTAAACCAAACAAAGACCGAGGTTGTAACTCTTTTTCCGAGCAGAACTTAGTCTCCATTCAAGGTACAATATAAAGGCATGTAGAGCATGTGAGTAACTGTATATCATGCATGGTGAGAAGTACTGAATATAGAACAGAACAGGATATATGACAGGAAAAGTAAATATAAAATGTGCCTCGAATATTACAGCCTAATGTGATCGGTATGGGTCAAGAATCAGGCTTCCAGCCGACCGGCTACAAGTACGTGGACTCGGTCCGGCCGGTATGGTAAGCTATGGAGCAAGTAGTAGCACAGGTCAGGCTATACCCATCGTGAGGTGAGGGTATAGCTATGATACAAGTAGTAACTCAAGGTGGGCATTGATCACACTATCTATAATATTTCCCATTCTCCGAATAGTATACGGATCCGGACATAGCACGTCATGACGCGGGATTCCCAAAGAGGGGAGCAAGTCCTCTTCAGGAATCGGCGTCAATACAAGTACGTGAATCAAGACTAAGCAAGTACCAGTATCCCAAGAAATCCAGGAATGACATCTCATGACAGGAATCTGACAATACTAGTCCGTGAACTATCGTGTCTGAGAATCAAGTAAGACACTACGACTGAATCGGATATAGCAAATATCAAGACAATAAAAACTATCAGTAAATGTACTCGCCTGCTGTCCTGAGCTATATGGTATATCAATGCTCAGAGCGGTATCAGAAGACCTAAATATGAGATACTGTAAGATAATTTAGGTTTAAATAAGTTTAGGAATGATTTACAATGAATGATATGCAATCCAGGTCAAACTAGGTCTCACTGAGTCACACTAAGTCCTGTCAAGTCAATCTAGGTCAAATCAAGTTATATCAAGTCAAACTAAGCCTAACCAAGTCAATCCTAGGTCATACCAGGCATCACGGGTCAAAACAAGTCGAAGAAAGTCAAACGGGGTCAAGAGTTGGCCTACAGTTGACTTTTGGTCAACTGGTCAACTCTGGTCAACTCTGGTCAACACTCACACATCTATATATACATACATACACACCCAATCCATATACTTATACAAATACACACTCATATCTATATATATATATATAAATACACTCTCATAACTATATATATATACATATTCATATATATATATACACACACACACACACACCCTCACACAACACAAACACACACACACCACTCTCACAACACCACCATCCCCATGACACAAATTTCATATCAATATATATATACACAACACATAAATACACATGTATATATATATATATATATATATATATATATATATATATATATATATATATATATATATATATATATATATATATATAAAATATATATATATATATATATATATATATATATATATATATATATATATATATATATATATATATATATATATATATATAAAAAATATATATATATATATATATATATATATATATATATATATATATATATATATATATACCACTCTCTAAGGATTAAATCCTAATAAATCATCAACCTATTTTTCTATGAAAAACCTACAAATTTGTGGGCAAATGTTAGAGAATCTTCTCCTCTCCATTTAATGTGAATGAACTAAATGCAAAAGAGAATTAAATGGAGAGATTAGAGCTTACC
The DNA here is from genome assembly GCA_029216955.1 of Iris pallida. Lineage (NCBI taxonomy): Eukaryota > Viridiplantae > Streptophyta > Magnoliopsida > Asparagales > Iridaceae > Iris > Iris pallida. The sequence goes on along the minus strand of JANAVB010035417.1, from coordinate 4,774,395 downwards.
TAGGTTAGGGTTGGTTGGAGGAAAAAGCTTGGAAAGAAGAAATGAATTTTGAAGAGAGAGAGAGAGAGAGTGTAGCTTAGTGGAGAAGAAAGAGGGGGGGGGGGGGGGCTATAGGTGGCCGGCCATGGCTTGTCATGGTGGGGGTGAGGGGCACTTGTAATTACAAGTTTGCCCCTCCCTAAGCCTAATGCAAATAAATTCCAAATTAGGTTTAGGAAGTTGCTAAAAATAATTAAAAATCATAATTAAACTAGATTACTCATGGGGGACTAGTCCAAACTCTTAAACCCTAAAGTTTAGTGTGGTGGGCCATGGTTAGCTAACAGGCCAAATACAGCTCAAGTCGAAATTCACCGGGGTCCCGAATTAACTCGGAATGCGATAAAATTCGAACCCGACTCCTATAATAATTAAATAATAATATTCATGAAATAAAATTCCCAAAAATATTATAAAATGGAAAATTACCATTTTACCCCTAACTGGGAAAAGTGAGGGTGACAGTACCTTTCCAAGTTTCATGTCGCATACATTTGGTCGATTTTATTGAATAACTTTTCATTCATTTTAGAGTTGATGGCACTTATTCAATTCAAGTGTTTCTTCGACTCGGTTGCTATTTTGACGTATCATGGGACTGAAACGGTCATACGAGGTGTGTTGTAATTCATCAAATACGAGGGTCGTAGGCTGAGGCAAACTCACTTTTGTTTATGCGCATCGCAACACCCACTTGCAACTGCATTCGAGTTCATCATATCGCTGAGTTTCGATCGTGCACGTATCCAAGGCGTCCCCCGAATATGTACATTTCAACCAAGCATAGCGATTAGCGAAGTCGGACAAGCTACTCATGATAGTTTTGATTTGCCGATCGTTTTGCTAACTTCGATTTAAAATTGAACTCATGTGTGTATCACATATCGTTTGTCTCGGTCCTCGAGATGATTCGATTCGCTTCTCAAGCGCTCTTGTCAACGAAATTACTACGATTTCTTCTTAGCGGAGTCGGCCAAGTCTAAGTAATTCCCGTCCGATTCGAGACCAAGTATTGCACTATCATCGAGTACGTCTTCCGACCAATGATTCAATTCGTTATTTCAACTTTACTTGCGCATCATCCATTCCTATCATTCCTATCGTTTGGGGCCATTCTCGTTATCGTTCACGCACACTCCTAATTTTTCGTCCTACTCTAAGTCTTGTTGCCCCAAGTCTATCGTCCGTCCAGACGATACTCTAATATCAATCGCACAGGTTCAATCACTCGGTATAGGGTCGTCCGCCTATCCGCTAGGCTATTTCTTTTCGAGGCTAAGTCAATGTCAGGATTGGAATCACAGTTCCCCAACAATAATGCAACACTGACCCCAATCATAGGGTCAAACCAAAGTCGGTAGTACGGAGGTTTTCTACCCAAGCTCGCGTCACTCAGATTTCTAAACATCGAGCACGATCACCTATTCGTATCAATGTATTCGTTGCGTATATTCGAATCCATTAAATCATCCAAATCGACATACTTCACATATCCATTCTAACCAATTCATGTATTCGATCACGAGGTCATCCAGCTCGACAATACATTGCGTCCCAATCTCACGCGAGTTCGATCATCCACGGTGGTTCATGAATCACCATGCAACGCTCCCGCGGAATAATCATTCTCATCCGAGCGCAACTCTTGTTTGAGTTTAGACTAACTCATTCTCGATATGTGGATTGGACCTATTCAATCCTCAAGTTCAATCATCACACACACTGATTCATTCTCGAGTTTACCTTCGCGTCAAACCATAAGTCGAAGTAATCAAATTGTCACGCCATACAAGTTCAATCACTCCCGCTGCATGAATCACCATATCAACGCTCACGCGGAGTGATCGTCCTAATCCGACGCGATACATGTACGAGGCTGGAGTTGCGCTCGCATAAGACAAGAACGTCAATGTCGTGGTTGTCAACGAAGCAATTCCAAGCATTCTCATTTTCATCCAAGCTAAATCAATTCGACAGTCTGACCGTCATGCGTTCAACTGGAAAATTCTCGAGCCAAGTCTATCTTTTCCTCGACACATTTTTAACATCCCAAGTATAGCATCCAATGGAACATTAACATTTGTACGATCGTCATTCGCCGAGTCAGAGTACCCCCGAGTTATCGCATATCGATCTTTGATATGCCTTAATACCATCGACGATATGCGTAACCTGACGATCTTTCTTTGTAACAAATTTCGAGTCGTGCGTTGATGCTGTTGTCCGAGTTGGATATTCCACAATTTTATTTAATATTTAAGATCAAGTTCAACTGCTATTCCTCAAGATAGTTTCAAGATTGTTATTCAAACTCAAGTCACAATTCATTTGAATCAATCCGAAATCGTACGCGCGATCCTCTAAGTTTCCTCGATCAAGACCATTCATTTTCATTCATCGTTCCGAACCATTTTCTAACTCGCGTTGCCCAATGATAAGTTGTCCAGCGACATCTTGTTCGGGACTTTTGAAGTCACGACCAACTAAGCGTGACACGTTCTAAGGCTTTGTGCGATCGCATCGCTTGCCGACATACTCGTACGATCCGTAAATCCTTTAGTCTCCCTCGAACAATTTCTATGACGTCCATACACCACTCAGGGTTCGAGCCACTCGACTAGTCGTCGATACTCATTCTTATTCTTCTCCGAACCTATCATATACACCACTCGGATTCAAGCCATACGATCTAGTCCTCAATCACGTTCGCATCATGCGCTAAGACATCCTTCAGATTCGTTCGACGAATCTCTAGCGTAATCGCTCACGTCGTCTCGACGTACTAAGTCGTTCGCATTAATCCTCAAAATTCAAGCCAATCTTTCGGGTACACCTAAGCGTTAACTCGATAGCGTTCCTATCGATAGACACTCAAAGTGTATCTCCGTTCTTGATCGAGCGATACTTGATATCGCTCGCAACCTGATTGTACCCAAAAGTCGAGGTGCGTGGCACGCGGCACAACTTAGCCAGAAGGCCGTGTGCATAGCTATCCCGTTCGAACTATACTCCGGTCTTGTGTATTTCTTTTGCTATTGTCAGCGTAAGCTTATTCAAGCACGCACTGCGTTTGCTAACTCTTAGCATTGGTTCCTTCCAACTCAAGTTCGTCGTGGTGGCGCAAAGGCCTTCGCCTATCGATCCCGTCCAACCGAGTACTCGTACGAGCTTTTGAAAATATTAGACTTATTGTATGGAACATCCCAAGGCACAACGAGAGAGAGCGTACACTTCTTTTGTTTCAACGAGCTTTCAAAACTGAGAGAATCGAAATGATGTCCAAGGACGTAAAGCCGTGCTCTGATACCAATCTGTCACACCCCGCTCCCGCAGGAGTGATCGTCCTCGCTAAGGCGTGATGCCACACGGGCCTAGGTTGCGTCCGTGCAAGGCCAAGTCCAGAAACGACCGATTTGAGCTAGGCCACAGAGTCGCATAGAGTGTCCCCATTTGCAGCGAAAAGTAAATGAAGACAATTGAAGCGAATTCAAACTCTTTATTGATTTCCAAGAAGTTTACAAGTAGCGCTAGGCCGAGTTTACAAGTCTCTCAAGTTCTCTCTCTCTCTCTCTGAAACATAAAAGACGTGCCAAGTGGCTTACAACATGGAATGATTCATGGCGATGTTTCGATACATTATGTCCTGTATATGGTGCTCCAGCTCCTTGTAACGCTCCAAGGCTCCAGAGGAAGCTTCGCGCCTTAGCGCGTTCGAGGGAAGCTCCGCACCCGACGACGTCTCCTGCATCCTGCAAGCAGACTGTGGGGTTATCAGTACATTGTTATGCACTGGTGGGGAGGCTAGCTCGCCCACAATGCAATCATTACCAAACACGTTCTATTTACTTTTGTGCACCATCTATCATTCATTATCTTTCTAATCTTGTCTTAGGATCAGTTTCATGCATATTTCATAACCTATCTCGTGTTGCCAAATTCAATGTGTTGCATGGAAATACATGCACGACTTATCCATACTTACTGTCCGGCCTTCCCTGTCCAAAGTAAACCAAGTTAGTCAATAATTCATAGGAAATAACTTAACATGATTCATGTGAACTTTTCAATGCCAAGGGCGTGTCCCTGCATCGGGTCCTAGCACGTCGTAGGCGTATTTTCTAACTCTTTTGCCGAAGTACTCTCGATTATCTGATGTGTTATATTCAAGCATGTTCAGAAGGTACTTCATTTAGTTAACTTAGACTACTTTGATTTCAATGCAAGGACTTGCACATGGATTGCCACCAGCAAAGCCCACTTAATCTATATGCATCGGTCGCTGGCATCACAAGCCAATTTGGACATGTCTTTTCCCTTGGTAATTTCTCATCTATCATGGCGTGCGGCTTGGTACACCCTGATAGTCTTTTGAAATACCCGGCCTTACGTCCCCTAGTGGCCAAGCCCGCACTCAGGCCTGTACGTAAGCCAACTTTTGATTTTCGTCCGGACCGGCACGTCCTTCACACTTTGACCGTGCCGCTGGAAATCCCTTATATCTCCCACCTCCCGTATACTAATGGATTGTCTACGACCATTTCGTTTTCTTTTTGTTTGTCATTTTAACTTAACGGCTGTCTCCGAACCGTAGGCTAACCCTTAGCCATAATGCGTTATCGACCAGGTTGGCGTCCGTGCAGCGCGGGTAGCGAGCCCCGTTGTACGTGCCCGTCACACCTGTCGCTAACCATTCATTTCTTTCTTATTTTTTCTTTATTCTTTCTTTTCTTTCTTTCACTTGTCCATTTGTTCATCGATTCATTCATTCACTTATTCATTCATTCATTCGTTTATATATTTTGCAACTCCCTGTGCGGGAGTCGCCTTGGCGACCCATCGGTCCCGTGGCCTTTCAATGTTGCTATACTCTACTCGGAACGACTATGTCGATAGTCTTCCCATTTCATTGTTGTAACCCATTCATTGTTTTATTGTTGAACGCATAGGGAACTTGAACGTAAGCTTATGCCTTAGCACGAGCGTGGAGCGCGATGGCGAGAGTTCTCACCTTTCCATATTCTTTTTCCATATTCTATACAAGCATACAAGATGGGATTATTCCCTTAGCTAGGTGCGTTGAGTCATTTATTAGCATGCACGGTGTTATCGCCTAGCGATTCTAGCAATAGTGTCTGTATTGTTATGTGTCTAGGCTAAGCAAAGACGGGTTCATCGGAGCCACCCACATTGGCGATCTTCGCATCGGCCGAGCGATACTCCGAGCGCGCATTTGAAAGTCTAAGTCTGGATTCATCTTGACGGGTCAATGTAAGCCTTGCATCGATTCTTCTTCAGGTCGATGCCAACTCTTCGGGTCGACGGCTCGTTTGAGTCATTGCACTTGCCATTTGAATTGGCGTTCCGCTACGACAGAGCGGGTCATTACAGTCGGAATCACACCAACCAGAAAGACGAAGATCACAATCAGCTTTCAAAAGAATACCCTGTCCCGGTACATGTTTGAGATATCTGACAACTCTCAAAGCAGCATGCCAATGATCTTGTCGAGACTCCTGTAAGAATTGAGACAAGATATGCACAACATAGGCTAAGTCAGGGCGAGTAAACGATAGATAAATTAACCTCCCAACCAGCCTCCGATAAGACTCTGCATTCGCCATCTTTGGACTAGTCGATTCTGTCAGCTTGTGATTGAGCTCCATGGGAAAGCCAGCAGGTCGAGATCCCATCACGCCGCATTCTGAAATGTTATTCAAAGCATACTTCCTTTGACACAAGAAAATGTCTTATGCACTCCGAGCCACCTCTATGCCAAGGAAGTATTTCAACACACCAAAGTCCTTCATGTGAAAGCAAGAACTAAGGTACTTTTTGAAAGCATCTAAAGCACCTGTGTCATTACCAGACACAATCATATCATCCACATAGATCAAAACATGCAACTCTACCTTCCCTTTAAAAAGAAAGAAAAGGGAATAATCGGAATGAGATTGAATAAATCCATAGGATATCAGATAAGCAGCAAGCTTAGCAAACCAACAACGTGGTGCCTGTTTCAATCTATATAGAGACTTACGCAGGTGACACACTTTGTTGGGTTCACTATGCAAAAAACCTGGCGGCAACTTCATATACACTTCTTCTGTCAGATCTCTATGAAGAAAAGCATTGTACACATCCATCTGGTGCAAAGTCCATCCTCTCACAGCTGCAACAACCAAGAACGTCCGAACTGTAGGCATCTTAGCTACCGGGGCAAATGTCTCTGAATAGTCGATTCCCTCAACCTGATGATTATCGAACACAACCAACCGTGCTTTTAAGCGCTCAACACTGCCGTCGGATTTGTACTTTATTTTGTACACCCATCTACTTTCCAATGCTTTCTTCCCAGGAGGCAAATCGACAAGACTCCATATCTCATTATCATCCAGAGCCTGTATTTCAGTTTGCATAGTCGCGCGCCAGCCTGAATCTCGCGAGGCCTGGCGATATGAAGTAGGCTCAACACCTACAGTGATAGCTGCAAGAAAATCTCTGTGTCCAGCAGTAAATATGTCATAACTTAGAAATCGTGTTAGAGGATACGAAGTACCCGAGGAAGTGACGGGAACAGATGAACTGTGGTGAAGGGGGGACTTTTACTTCGAACAGCATTTGTCACGAAATCCTGTAATCGCACTGGCTGTGATTTCTTTCTCATTCATCTTCCCAATACTACCTCGTCGGACACCTCTGGCAATACTGTATCTCCTGCATCAGCATTAGTATCCGCATCACCCCCAGCGGACTCACCTGTCAATACTTCTGCATCTACTTGTGCATCCTCGTCACTCGGTGCCGAGCCACAAGCAACCACTCCGGCCTCAGCAACCGTAGCCGGCACCATCCCAAAAGTCTCTATATCGTCTCCCGGCACCGCAACAAATGTATGACGTGTCGCAGAAGACATCTCGCTAGCAGATCCACACCCAGGAAATTCTTTTTCATAAAAAGTAACATCACGGGACACAAAAAATTCACCAGTCTCCAAATCATAAAGTTTCCATCCCTTTTTATCAAGTGGATACCCAACAAAGATACATTTTCTGCTCCTACTAGCAAATTTATCATGTCGGAATTTCAAATCTTACGTATAGCACAGACAACCAAAAATACGTAGATGATCATACGAAGGAGCCGAACCATATAAAACTTCATAAGGAGACTTAAAATGCAAGATAGTAGAAGGGGTTCCATTTATCAAATAACATGCACCCATAACACATTCCCCCCAAAAATCCACGGAAAGAGAACTCTGAAATCTCAATGCCCTGACTACATTTAAAATATGTCGATGTTTTCTTTCCACCCTTCCATTCTGTTGAGGTGTCCCAACACAGGATGTTTGGAACAATATACCTTGACATGAAAAATAATCTCGTAAACAATTAAATTCAGTGCCATTGTCACTCCGCACATGACGTATATTAGCCCCAAACTGACGCTTCACCATAGCAATGAATTTAATAAACATAGAATAAACATCACACTTATCCTTCAATAAAATAACCCAAACAGCTCTAGAAAAATCATCCACCAAAGTCAAAAAATATCGTGCCCCTTTAGATGACAGAATACGATATGGTCCCCACAGATCACAGTGTATAAGTTCAAAGCACAACTACTACTATCAGGAAAAGCATCACGAGTCTGTTTAGCTTGATGACAAATATCACAAGCCTTATGAGAAAACACACAACTACCAGAAAAAAAGGTAAAGTCTGCATTACTTTACTTGAAGGATGCCCCAGTCTACTATGTCAAACCTCGAAATCACTCTCTCTGCATGTCAGGATCACCGAAGCCAAAGAAGCTAGAACCTCCCCCAAGAAGTAAAGTCCACCCATTTGTTCACCTGCTCCAATAACCATCCTCGTACTTCGATCCTGAACAAAACACAAATCAGGAGTAAATAACATATCACAATTTCTGGCACCAATCAATTGTGAGACAGAGTTCAAATTGTAAGTCAATGTCGGAACATAAAGAACATCCGTCAACACCAATGAAGCAGTCAAAAATACTTTTTCTCTCAGAACAGCCTCAATAGTGCTCCCATCAGGCAAAATCACAGGACAGACAGGGCCTCAAAGCAATCAACTAAACAGTTACGAGAACCTGTCGCATGAAAAGTAGCCCCAGTATCGAATATCCAAGGGACAGAAGAATTCTTACCCAACAGACGATCAGAGTTTGAAGAACCAGGGTTGGAAGGATTGTCGTTACCCAGCAAGCTCATCAGTTTCTGCCATTGTTCACCTGAGAGCGGTGAAGGATACTCTCCATGCATCATATCTGCCGAACTCCCAGCAAGACCAGCAGGGACACCATGACTAGCAGCGGCGACATGATGAACAACCCCTGCGCCACCAGCACCGCGTCCTCCATCACGTCTCTGCTGTGGTACCGGGCCTCTGCCACCACCAATACCACGTCCGCCCTCACGCCGAGGACGGGTCTCCCACCACTCTGGATAGCCAATCTTGGCAAAGCAAGTTGCAACATCATGACCTGTTTTCTTGCAATGTGTACAGATCATACCTGATTTGTGTAATGCCTGTGGTTCGTATTACGTATTCTTGGAATACGTGTACGTATTTTATTCTTGTATTGCATGATTTCCTTCTTGGCTTGGTTTATTCCTGGTTCGGGTTGGTTGGTTCGGCTTGGCTTAGTTTTGATTGGGTTCATGATGAACCCAAGGTGAACCCCTACCTACCACCACCATTTGTATTTATTAGCCCTCTTCATTCTCTCTCTTCATTATTCATCTTCTTCTTCCTCATTTACTCCCTTCACCTACCAAAGAGAGAAGAGAGAGGTCTAGGCAAGTGCAACTTGCTTCCACAAGAGAACCCATTTTTATTGTTCCATTAGCTTCTCCTCATGTTTCTAAGACACATTAGAACTTGTCATTTTCTATTTTAAAGCTTTAAATTTTGTAGATCTAAAAATTGTTATTTTCAGATTTTGGTGGTTTTGATCTATCAAACTTCCTTGTTTTCAAGTTTTGATGGTTCCATGTTGTAGAGAATTTTATTCTACCCAATTTTGACCTTTGAAAAGTTGGATTTGGACTTATTTTGACCAAGTTATGGACTTTTGAAGCTTTGGGTTCAAACCATGGAGTTCTTGCTGATTTGGAGAAGACAGTGTGTCACACCCCAGAACCAGAATACTGGAGAGCGGGGGCAGACATAGCCAGCTACGTATAATGAAATGGAATCCATCTCACCATACGATCACGGCTGTCTAGATATGTGAGGGTTTATCTACAAGCCATCAGTCTCTTAAGGTTATAAATTATCCTATTGTCTCAATCTCAACCAACTAGTAATAGTTACAAGATATCAGACCACCAAATATATAATTGTAAGGCGTCCCAAACATTACATATCCAGATGATTATGAAGCTAGTCGTATAAAATGTAAGGACTAGCAAGAGTTAAGTTATACATGATCAACCTCGAGTTGCCAATCATGTTACAGCCCGTAGGCAGACAGTAAGTAAAATATACACGAGCTAACACTTGCTCGGCGGCTAAACGCCTCAAAAGAATAATGTACAATTACAGTGGGAGAACAAAAGAAACCCACTCGTTGCCAGGATTCCCTCTAGTGGTCACCATCTGGCTGGAAAGCAGGTAGATCCTTTGCTGCTACTCCGGTATCTGGCCATACAAAACCAGCTGGGTTAGACCCCAGAAAGAGCAAGTGCCACAAAGGAGGCTTCACTTAGGAACTAAAACCAGCAATTAGCACAAGAATACAATTACTTAATAAGAGACAGTAATTAAGAAAAAGCATGACAGGTGATTATAAAAGACTATCTTGTACATAATCAATAAAAGACAGACCATATGATAAGGCTTGATAGTATGATATACGATGAGATAACCATGTGACTATTCAGATAACCATGTTACAATCCGTAAACCAAAACAAGGACCGGGGTTGTAATCCTTCGTCTGAACGGAACTTGGCTTCTCCCACCATTTATCGGCAAGGTAAATATAAGAAATCGAGACATGTAGCAATCCTGTACAGGATCAAGACAAGACTAGACAGATTGAACCCCATCCAACAATCACGGCCAAACAATAAGTACGGCTTGATACTTTAACTAACTAGGGTTATCACAGGCCTAGTTACTAGCAAGATGCAATGAGAATTCCAAGTCCGGTTACCTGTTCGCTACTACCTGAGTGATCCCAGCAAGAAAAGGAAAAGATAGCAGGATATAGCAGACACACTGTAGTAAGATATATGTGTCCTAAGGTACCACACTCGACGGCGGGCTGGAAGTGCGCTCATCTCGACGGATAGCAACAAATCACATGTATATATATATAAGGCCGGGACCAAAGGGGCAACAGGTAACTGGGAAATTATCTATGAACTATTTGATCAATCTAGTCATTAACCTAGTCAGATTCAGTATGAATCCCTGACCGTGGTACTCAGGGATCATGCCCTAGACATGATGCAAGACACAATCGGACCAGTAGTTTATACAAGCACAATCCATGCAAACAACCACGGTGTCCAGGCCAATGAATTAATTATACAGATTATGTCATGTCAGGTAGCCGTCGCAACAGCTATTCGAGATAATCATGTCAGGTTACCATGCCAAGTGTACTTGTCAAGAGTGCGCCACGACGGGCCACTATCAGGTCATGTCAGGTTATTATGTGTCACGACCCGCACCCGGGTATACGGGTACGAATACGTGGGCCACGCCCAGCCTACGCCGCGGTATCGGCGGTAGAACGCTGTCAAGTGTACTATACTAACTACAACATCTAAGAATCCATAACTAGAAATGTACTCATGTCACATCACGAAACTAAGGAAGATAAGACAAGAAATAATAACAATATCACTAGAACAACTAGAATCTACAATGATCATAAGACAGGAAGATAATGAAGGAACAACAAGACTAACTAAGGAATAACTACCAGGCAACTCACATAGAGGAACAGTGTGAACCACCTCAGCTAGAATCATCCTGCAGTCCAACAAATGTGGCACAACTACTCCTAAAATTTTGTCAACATATCCAGTCAGGATGGAACGAGCACAAACCTCCATAACAGTTCTAGTTAGACGATATTGAAAATGTAGCAGTAAATAGAGAGAATCTACGAGATAAATAATGTGTACATGAATCATGGTAAGGCATATCAAGACTGTAATCTGAATGTAAGAACAGGGAAAAAATAGTATAAATCATGTACAAGAATCTGGAACTATATCTATGTGAGTTTAGTATTAGTTTCAACATGTGATCGGCTTAGAACTTGATACAATGTTTGGCCTGGCTAATCATACGTGAGTGTATGATTAACACTATACAATGATGATACAATAATATCTGTGGGGTATTGATCACATCTCTACGCTAACACCCCCATCCCTGACCAATATAGTGGATCCAGTCATGACACGTCATGATACATATTCTCTGAGAGGGTAGCTAGCCTTCGCAGGAATCGTATCTATACAATGAACAATAAACAATGTAGACTTGTCCAGTGTATACCATATATAAGAGGAATAACATCTTATGACGGGATCCAGACAAATATCAATCCGTGTGAACAATGTGTCAAGAGAACAAGGATAATCTGCACTAAATACTAGAAACAAAGACGATATCATAAAACAGAAATATTATCAGAGAATGTACTCGCCTGTACTGTGATGGATAAGTCGACTGAGTCCAAGAACAGTGCCTCGAGGACCTATAGATGGAATACTGTATCAATATAAGGGTTTGGAAGTAAAATCAAGTCATACTAAGTCAAACTGGGTTAAGACAAGTCAAAGCAAGTCAACTAGATCAATCTAAGTCAATGGTCGACTTACAGTTGACTTTTGGTCAACTGGTCAACTCTGGTCAACTCTGGTCAACTCTAGGTCAAACTTGACTAACGTTGACTAACAGTTGACTTTGGGTCAACTGGTCAACTTCGGTCAAGTTCTGGTCAATCTTAGGCTACGGTTGACTTCCGGTTGACTTTTGGTCAAAATAGTCAACTGTGGTCAACCAGGGTCAAAACTAGTCTCTACAACCATCTACAGGGTCAATACATTCAATTCCAGTGGTTGTGAAATCACTGGAATCGATGGATCTCAAAATACCACAAAGGAGAAGGATTATAATAATAGGGTAAAAACTTACATATGTTGTCGGATGATAAAATAAATATCACCAACGTGTCCAGAATGGTCAAATCAGCTAGGATAGTCTGTCCAAAAGTCCAATTTGGACACAGGGGCAAAACGGTAATTTCGGGCCAAAATGATGTCCACCGTTGGACACACTTTGTACCGAAAAACGTGCCAAAATAAAAGTGCACAAAACCTAACAAATTATATGTCCACGAATCCAGAATGACGATACGAACCCAACGGTATATCCAGAATTGGATTCCGTTGACCCGATCTCAAATTGGTCCGTTGACCCGGACATTGGAAACCGATTTGCACGGAAAAGCGTGTCGGAGCCAATGTCCCCAAAACTTAGCAAATCATATGTCAACGAGTCCAGAATGACGATACGAACTCAACGGTATATCCAGAATTGAATTCCGATGAGCCGACGTCAAAAAGGCCCGTTGACTCAGAAAGTGGGACCCGCTTTGCATCGAAATGCGTGCCCGGATCCACGTTCTCCAAATCAAGCAAACTTTATATGAAAACATACCAGAACGACGCCACGAGTCTACTGGTGGTGTCAGAAATTGAATCCGGAGTCCCGGGTTCAAAAATGGAATTTAACTAGTGCAAATTAAAGAATTCGAACGTCCAACTTTGGCGTCGAATTCGACCGACCTAACAAGCTCAAACTGAAATGAAATCTAAAGGGGGCAGGAAGAGGGTTATACCAGCTGTGCACCGGAACTGGTAGCGCGTAAAACGGAGCTGCGACGACGAAGATACGAACCCGCGAAGTTGGCGTCACGAAACTGTGCAAAAACAGTTCAAATTAAAACGTCAACTTGGTGGCCGGTTTTCATGTATCAAACGACGAAATTAACGGATGAAATTTGAGAGGGATGAAGGGGTATATACCGAGATTGAGACGGAGCAAGAAGTTCGCCGATCCAACGGTCGGATTCTCCAGAAAATCAGCGCAAAGTTGCTGCTCCGAGACGCGAATTCTGGACTTCTTTCCGAGCGCGTGCCGACGGGAACCCGTGCCAAACGCACGAATCGGGCGTTTCTCACGCCGGGGAAGAGGCAGCGTGCCACGGGGGCCTGCCCGGGGGTGCGCCCGGCCCGTACGCGGCCGTGGAGGGGCTCGCCGGCGCCGGCGACGGCCGGAGCGGCGCGCGGCTGCTGCTCGCACCCTCCGCAGCTGCTGTCGCTGCTGCAGCTAGCTGCTGCTGCTGGTGCGGCGCTGCTCGCTGTTGCTGCTGCTACGCGCGGTGGCGCGCGGCGTGGCGGCGACGGCGGTGGGCTTGGCCGGAGCACGGCGCAGTCCCGGCGAGGGTGGCGCACGGTTATATGGATGATGGAGGTGGTGGTGAATGATGAGGATGATGATGATGACAATAATGGTGGTGATGGTGTTGTTGTGTTAGGGATGAGGAGGAGGAGTCGGGAGGAGGCTCGGCCTAGGGTGGTGGGGCTTGGCCGTCGGCCAAGGGCTCGGCCATGGGTCGGCTGGGCTGGTGATGGGGTGTGTAGGTGATGGAGTTGGTGAAGAATGAGAAAAGAAATAAGAGAGAGAGAGAGTGTGATATTTAGAGAGAGAAAGTGAGATAGGGATGGGGTGCTGCTCCTGTGTACGTGAGGGGGGGAGGTTTTGCTTGTTCGGCTGAAGCATGGGGGAGGGGGAAATGTGTTGATGGTGATGGGTGAGGGTGAGTAAGAAGAGAGAGAAAGATATTATGGTGGTAAGTGTAAGGAGGGGGTGAGCATAAGAGAGTAATGAGAGAGAGATAATAGAGGGATAGGGGTTTTACTTCATGAGGAAGAAAAGAGAGAGGGGGTTCGGCTGATAGAGGGGGTCCTCATTGTGTGGGAAGTGTCAGAGTAGGAGAGAGAGAGAGAGTTACATGAGATATATATATATATATGTATATATATATATTATATAAAAGAGAGAGGTACAGATATTTTATATAAAATAAACGTATTTTCAAATAGGAAAAAAATGCAGACACATCAGTGGGATGTATGGACAGTCATGGTAGGGTCCATGCCAAACTGGGTCGGACGTTGGGCCAAGTTTGGACAAAGTCGAAGCCAAGATTTAAATAAATTAATAATTTCAAACCAATTAAAATCATGGATGAAATAGGAGCACAAGGGAGATCAAAATTGTGGCACGCAAGTGTCACGTGCATAATAAGCTCAAAACAGGCCAGGGCCATATTTTGGGTCGACTGGATTGGACCGATGTAGGGCCCGAAAATTAAGTTGGAAATCAAATCAGGTTTTACGGCAGATAATTAATTGGCCTAAATTGAACCGAAAGTTGTGCGAAGGAAATGGAGCACAAAATGGAGTGTCTGAGTGGGACACGAAGGTCGGGGGTGAAGAGCGTCTCGAGTAGATCAGGCATGACAAGTTGGTTTCGAGAGAATGACTAGTCTGGTGCTCCTAAATTAAAAGCCACGGTAACGTGCTTATGGGGATCAAGAAAAAGAGTGGGAAATCAATTAATAATTTAAATGGTCTAAATTGACCCGAACTTGCGCGAAGCAAAAAGAGCACAAGGGAACAAGTTCGAGTGGGACACAAATTATCAATATGAAGTTAATCTCGTCTACTACAAACTCCAAGAAGGAAGTTTCCAGGGACTGGCATCCCTGATGCTCTAGAAATCCAAGTCACGGTAGAGAGCATTAAAGATCAAAAATTAATTATATAGAAATGAATTATTGAAAATAATTCATTAGAAAAATTTGAAAAAATAATTCGGGAAATTCAGGGGGCTTACATTATGTCAGGAGTGCACCACTACGGGTCACTATCACGTCATGCTCAATTATCAATTCCAAACATATCAAGTAAATTCGTGATTATCAAGTTCAAGACAAAAAGGCGTAAGGATCTAAAATGGACGTTAAATATCTAATAAAATATTAATATACAAGGCTATAGAAGATCCAGGGTAATCAGGCTACGCTCAGGTCATACGCTCAGGTCAAGTCATACTTCTCCAAAAGACAGCGTATGGACTCCATACGACTCCTGGCTATCCAAGTGAGCGTATGCAAGTCGTACGCTCCAAAAGGCAGCGAATGGACTCCATACGACTCCTGGCTATCCAAGTGAGCGTATGCAAGACATACGCTTCCAAAAGGCAGCGTATGGACTCCATACGACTCCTGGCTATCCAAGTGAGCGTATGCAAGTCGTACGCTCCAAAAGGCAGCGTATGGACTCCATACGACTCCTGGCTATCCAAGTGAGCGAATGCAAGTCGTACGCTCCAAAAGGCAGCGTATGGACTCCATACGACTCCTGGCTATCCAAGTAAGCGTATGCAAGTCGTACGCTCCAAAAGGCAGCGTATGGACTCAATACGACTCCTCATCAAGGTAGCGTATGAGATCCATACGACTCCTTGTCAAGGCAGCGTATGAGATCCATACGCTTCCAAAAGGCAGCGTATGGGGACTGCGCTGCACTAAAGAGCGCGTGCAACTCAGTGGCACAAGCTAAAAAGCTCGCGCACTGCTTACTGTCTTCTCCAAAACAGCAAGAACTCCATGGTTGAACCCAAAACTTCAAAAGTCCATAACTTGGTTAAAATAAGTCCAAATCCAACTTTTCAAAGGTCAAAATTGGGTAGGTTAAAATTTTCTACAACATGGAACCATCAAAACTCAAAAATAATAAGATTAAATAGATCAAAACCCAAGAATTCTGAAAATAAAGTAAACTTAGATCTACAAGAATCTAGCCATGGAAATTAGATATGCCAAGTACTAAAGTGTTTTAGAATGTAGTAAAGAAGAGAATGGAGCAATAAAATCAGAGTTCCTCCATGAAGCAAGTTGTACTTGCCTAGTCCTCTCTCTTCTCTCTCTGGTAGGTGAAGGGAGTAAATGGAAGAAGAAGAAGAGACTAATGAAGAGAGAGAAGAAGAATAGGTAATAAATATGAGTGGTGGTGGTAGGTAGGGGGTTCACCCCTTGGTTCATGATGAACCAAGAGCAATCCCAAACCAAACCAAGCCAACCCAAACCAAGAATAAACCAAGCCCATGGAGGAAATTAAACAAGAAAATCATGCAATACAAGAATAAATACGTACACGTATTCCAGAAATACGTAATACGAACTACATGCATTACACAGTGAGCAGTGCACGAGCTTTTTAGCTTGCGCCACTGAGTTGCG
This sequence comes from Iris pallida, assembly GCA_029216955.1. NCBI lineage: Eukaryota > Viridiplantae > Streptophyta > Magnoliopsida > Asparagales > Iridaceae > Iris > Iris pallida. The sequence goes on along the minus strand of JANAVB010035417.1, from coordinate 4,757,986 downwards.
TGCGCTCTTTAGTGCAGCGCAGTCCCCATATGCTGCCTTTTGGAAGCGTATGGATCTCATACGTCGCATTGACAAGGAGTCGTATGGATCTCATACGCTGCCTTGATGAGGAGTCGTATGGATCTCATACGCTGCCTTGATGAGGAGTCGTATAGATCTCGTACGCTGCCTTGATGAGGAGTCGTATGGACCCCATACGCTGCCTTGATGAGGAGTCGTATGGAGTGCATACGCTGCCTTTTTGGAAGCGTATGTCTTGCATACGCTGACTTGGGTGACAAGGAGTCGTATGGAGTGCATACGCTGCCTTTTGTGAGCGTATGGCCTGAGCGTATGACCCGAGCGTAGCCTGACCTGAGCGTATGCTGGCCTGAGCGTATGCTGGCCTGAGCGTATGCTGACCTGAGCGTAGCCTGGCCTGAGAGTATGCTGACTTGAGCGTAGCCTGACTTGAGCGTAGCCTGATTACCCTTGATCTTTTATAGCCTTGTATATTGATATTTTATTAGATATTTAACGTCCATTTTATATCCTTACGCCTTTTTTCCTGAACTTGATAATCATGAATTTACTTGATATGTTTGTAATTGATAATTGAGCATGACGTGATAGTGACCCGTAGTGGTGCACTCCTGGCATAATAACCTGACATGACCTGATAGTGGCCCGTCGTGGCGCACTCCTGACAGGTACACTTGGCCTGATAACCTGACATGATTATCTCGAATAGCTGTTGCGACAGCTACCTGACATGACATGACCTGTATAATTAATCCTGGACACCGTAGGCGATTGTGCTTGTAAAAATAATCCAGTCCTGTCTTGCATCATGTCTAGGAGGGGACTCCTGAGTACCACGGTCAGGAGTACCTACTAAAATGGACTAAGGCTAATAACTAGATTAATACATTAGTCATGACGAGATTTCCCAGCTACAGGCAATCCCGTTACCTGGGCACGCCTTGGGATCTGTAGCCTGCCGTCGAGTAGGGCACATTTCCAGCACACTGTCATGTGTTGCACCCTTCAAGCTACCTAAGGGTACATTCATTTCCTGGACGATGTACCCACCTGAACTCAACTCTAATCTTTTAACCCGGATAACCTGGATGGTCTGCAGGGCTTGTGGCTGTGGAGTAATCTCACTGCATCTTGTTAGTAACTAGGCCTGTGATAACCCTAGTTAGTTAAAGTATCAAGCCGTAATTCTTGCTTGGCCGTGAAGTGATTGGATGGAGTCTAACCAGTCTAGTCTTGCCCTGATCCTGTTCTAGATTACTGCATGACCAGAATGCTTGTATTTATTTACCGATAAATGGTGAGAATTCCAAGTTCTGTTCAGACGAAGGGTTACAACCCCGGTCCTTGTTTGGTTTACGGGTTGTAACCTGGTTATCTGAATAGTTCTATGGTTATCTCGTCGTATATCACCCTGGTGTACTTTCTTTATTTCCAGTTCTTACTTTTATTTATATCTTGTGCTGATTGCTGGTTTTAGTTCTTAAGTGAAGCTTCCTTTGTGGCACTTGCTCTTTCTGGGGTCTGACCCAGCTGGTTTTGTGTGGCCAGATTTTGGAGCATCTCCAGAGGATCTACCGACCTTCCTTCCAGATGGTGAACACTAGAAGGAATCCCGACAACGAGTGGATTTTATTTTGCTCTCCCACTCCCTTGTAAAAATATTCTTTTGTGACGTTTAGCCGCCGAGCAAGTGTTAGCTCGTGTACATTTTTACTTACTGTCTGCCTACGGGATGTAATATGATTGGCAACCTAGGGTTGATCATGTATGACTAAAACTCTTGCTAGTCCTCATATTTTGTAACGACTAGCTTCATGATCAGCTGAATATGTAATGTTTGGGACACCTTACTATTGTATATTTGGCGATCTTCATCTTGTAATATTTATCTGCTTTCTTGTGATTGAGACACTAGGCTTGTTCTTGACCTTAAGAGACTGATGGCTTGTGGATAAACCCTCATATATCTAGACAGCCGAGACCGTATGGTGAGATGGATTCCATTTCATTATATGTAGCTGGCTATGTCTGCCCCCGCTCTCCAGTATTCTGGTTCTGGGGCGTGATAATTTGTCCCTGGAATCTGAGGTTCTACTATTAGAAGTAGTAGAGCGACGAGGTGAAGTCTTGATAGTCAGTGCCAACACCTCCTCCGCAGCGGATTGGACCTGAGATTTTTGCATATCCTCCTCCTCACGGACTGCCTGGTATGTCCGATCTATACTTGGCTGAGGATCCTGAGCCAGAAGATTAGATCGGGTATGACCATACAACTCAGCATTCAACCCATACATAAAGTCCGGAAAGTGGTCTTCATCCCTCATAGCCTGTAGCTTTGCAGCAAGTTCACCACAGGTACAAGTAGGCAATGGAAAATAAGCAGCTTGTTCATCCCACAAATACTGTAAATTTCCAAAGTAGGTTTCCACAGACATCGAAGCCGTTTGTTTACACTCAGCCAAAGCCACCTTAATTTGTTGCTTCCGAGTGCCATTGCTAACAACAAATCTTTTCTCCAACAAGTTCCATAATGGATATACCTCCTTAAAGTACGACAAAGATTTCTTCAGAGACGGATCAATGGTATTAAGAACCCATTGAACCAACAGCGCTTGCACACATCTCCAATCAAGCAATTTACTAGCATCATTAACAGGTTTGATTTCAGTACCTTCCAGAAAAGTGATCTTTTGCCTAGAGATCAGGGAGAGACGTATCGACCGAGACCACTTAGCATAGTTCGGTCCACGAAAAACAATAGGAGTAATGATATTTCCTGGTTGATCAGCAGAACTCAGAAAATATGGATCCTTCGGATTAGGATAATTTGGGTTGTGTGCACCGCCACCGCCAGACGCGACGGAGTAGCAGGACGCAACATTATCTGCCATCGCGGATGTTGGGTGTACAAAATTTTGTACAACTCCGACGAATCGGCCGCTGATGGACGGGGTCGGCGACGAATCGGCCGCGATCAGGGACGCCGAAACTGGCGCATAGGGGCGAACGGATGTCCGGTGTACAAAAGTTTGTACAACTCTGACGAATCGTCCGCGTTCAGGCGCTGGACGGGAAAGATCCGGCGCGGACGGGGGTCAGGCGCGGATGGTGATCCGGCACGGACGAAAAAGATCTGGCACGAAGTTGGCGCGTCGGGATCGGCGCTGTCGACGCGTCGGGATCGGCGGGGTCGGCGCCTCGGGATCGACGGGGTCGGCGCGTCGGGATCGGGCCGCGCGGTCATGCACGGACGGGGAAGATCCGGCGTGGAGTTGGCACGTCGGGATCGGCACTGTCGGCGCATCGGGATCGGCAGTCGTGTCGGGATCGACGCTGTCGGCGCCTTGGGATCGGCGAGGTCGGCACGTCGGGATCGGGTCGTCGGATCGGCACAGCGGGCGCGTAGGGGATGGTGAATATGACGGCTAGGATTTTTCTTGAGGCTCTGATACCATGTAGGAAATAATAATGCCTTGTTCTCATTGCTAGGGTTTGTTACAATATATATATAGTGTCTAAATTTGGGCTTATGGACCATATTTACATTTACAAATATAATCTAACAATTACTGTGAAGCTATTTCGGACGGATGGGGGAAATGGTGTCCGTGGCCATATTATGCAACATAGATGAATGCTTATTGTACCAAAACGAGAATGTCTGTATCCCATATACGTGTTGTCCTTATCCGTATCTGTGTCAATGCAACAGTTTTGACTGTCTGAGATTATAATAGACATCACCCTACAAATAATGTGTTGGAGTTTTGGTTTTTCCTTTAGAAAACTTTAGTCCCATATCGAAAAAAACAAAGAGATTGTATCTCTATATATTAGCTTTGCTATTATTGGAGATGCACATGTGGTGTGGAGGTGCACATGGGTTTACCATATGGGATTATTTTTCTAACGGAAAAAAGGCTAAAATCAACAATTAAAGCATTCATGCTTTTTGTTCTTGGGAAATTTATTTCCATAGGCGCTAAGCCCCATAGGGGCTTAGCGACTCGGACTCGGGCTCGGGCTCGGGCTCGGATACGGGTTCAAGGGCTCATGAGGCGTAATATGGCATTTTGTTGGCACACTTTGTACTTACCACGTCAGCATCGTCGCTAGGCGCATAGAGCGCTTAAGTTGCGCTCGCTACGCGAGCCACTTGCACGACCACGTTACGCGGCCCGTTACGCGAGCCCAGTTATGCAGTCCAGTATGCAGTCCAGTGCGCGCAGTGTGTGCAGCGTGCGTAGAGTGCACAGCGTGCGTAGAGTGCGCAGAGTGCGCAGTGTGCGTAGCGTACGCAGTGTACGTAGAGTGCGTAGTGTGCGCAGGTTGCGTAAAATGGCTGTGTGCATAAAGTACAAATCACGCTAGTTACGCGAGTGGCACAACTTGCGGCAGAACGTATCTTTACATGTTCTGAGCGGTTGCTCCATGTACGGGGTGGTTGTTACCACGTCCCTAACATTGTGCTAACCGGGCAGTTGTTGCTGGGGCTTATATAAGGCCTCCTCCTTCTCTCTCACGGGTTAGGAACTAATACACAAGTAGTAGACAGAAAGTTTACAAGTGCTTAGAAGCTGTGAGAGAGAAGAGAGGTATTGTACCAGCGTTGAGTTTTGCACAGGAGTTCGTGTTCATCCGAGGAGTCAGTAGAACAGGAGTGTTCCAAGTTCTCCGATGAACTTGATGGTTCCTGGAAGCTATTCGTGTAGGGTGAATAAAGCTTTGAGCAATGGTGATCATTCACCCCAGCAGGAGTTTTTCCATCTTTCGCCTGTCACTTCTTGTTGGGATTATCAGGATTCTATTAGCGCACCTTCGATAAAGTGTTTGCGTTGGTATTATCAGAATTCTATTAGCGCACATAGCACTAGTAGAATTTCTCTTACGTACCTTCTGTAAAGTGTTACGTTCTGTGTGCCTTCTGTGAAGTGTAGCACTAGTTGAAATTTCTATTATGTACCTTCTGTGAAGTGTTACGTTCTGTGCACCTTCTGTGAAGTGTAGCACTAGTTGAAATTTCTCTTACGTACCTTTTGTGAAGTGTTACGTAATAACGATTGTTTGTACAATTGTTACGAAATTTTAGTTTTCCATCGAAAAAATTGTGCCCCGGCACTAACAATCTCAAAGCTTTAACGCTGCGATGGAAAACGTTAATGTTTCACTCTTCAATTCTGACTTTTATAAGTTAGAAAAGTTTGATGGAGATCATTACCAAGTCTGGAAGAGGAAGGTTTATCTCACTCTTCAACTCAAAGACGTAGATCACGTGCTTCTGGAGGAAGAACCTACTGTTCCAGATGTTGGGTCTGCTGCCGCAATTTTTGTGGCTACTAAACTTCAAGAAAAATGGAGAAGAAAAAAAATAGTATTTGCAGGCTGCTTATCCTGAATGCTATAGAAGATTCCCTTGCAGAATCTTATTCTATGAAAACTATCGCTAGAGACATATGGGAGTCTCTAGAAAAATTCTACGAAGAAGACAAGAACCGCAGTAAAATATTTGTGGTTGAAAAATATCACAAGTGGTTTTTTGAGGACGAAAAGTCTATGCTGCAGCAGGTGAAGGAGTTCCTGAAACTGCGACAAAAGCTGGAAGACGAGACGATGCCCCTCCCCGACAAGTTTGTTGTTGGAGGGATTGTCTCAAAGCTCCCCGCTGGGTGGAGCAAGTTCTATGCAAACATGCATAGGAAGAAGCTTGAGATCAGCCTTGAAGATCTCTTGCAGGAAATATATGTTGAGGACCCGATGCGGGCTCAACTGAAGGTGGACACACTGTCCAAGCAATTGGCTAACGCCAATCTGGTTTATACCAAGGAACCAATGGGAAATCAGACGGCTTCCCACATCAAGAAGGACCCTGACAATCTAAAAGTCAATGGAACTTCTATCAAGAAAAAGAAGCCAAAGTCTCAAATGCCTTGCTTCAAGTGTGGCAAGAAGGGCCACTTTAAGAATGAGTGCAAAGCAAAGACCAAGCAATCAGAGCAAGGAGAGCCTAGTAAGGTATCTATAATCACTGATATTGTTGCTATGATTGTGCAGGTTGATGCGGTAAGGACTGACTCTGACTGATGGATAGACAATGGAGCCTCCTACCATGTCTGCTCCAGTAAGGAGTGGTTCACCACCTACACACCTACTTCTGAAGTAGTTATTATGGCGAACCAGGCACAAGCTGAAGTGCTCGGGATTGGGACGGTGGTATTGAAGCTGACTTCTGGCAAGTCTCTGACGCTTCAAGGCGTGAAGCACGTACCTGCTATCGCCAAGAGCCTGATCTCAGGAGGCCTAGTCTGCAATGCAGGCCTCAGGATGGACATCAATGCTGGCCAGAAGGTGATGTCTATCAAGGGAACATATTTCGGGAAAGCTTTTTATACCGAAGGAATGTTCAAGATTCAGCTTGTAAATTAGTCCAATATAATAAATATAATTAATGAAGTCACTCCTTCTGCTTATACTTTTGAGTTGTGGCATAATAGGCTAGGACATGTTCATTGTAAACGAATAAACAGAATGTCTAGTCTAGGACTTATCTCCAAATGTGGGGGTAAGGTAGAGAAATGTGAAGTTTGTGCTCAAACTAAGATCACAAGGAAACCCTTTTCTCGGGTTAATCGAAGTACAGATCTTCTGGAGTTAGTACACTCAGATATCTGTGACTTCAAACAGTTCTCTACAAAGGCCGGGATGAAGTATTTCATAACCTTCATCGATGACTTCTCAAAGTATGCGTTCGTCTACTTGCTGAAGGCTAAAGACGAAGCATTTGAGAAGTTCAAGGTGTTCAGAGCCGAAGCTGAGCGGCAGACTGGACAACAACTCAAAAGAATAAGAAGTGATCGAGATGGGGAGTAGAGGTCTCATGAATTCGCATCGTTCTGCAAAGAACACGAAATTGTCAATTAGACTACGGCTCTATACTCTCCTCAATCAAACGGAGTAGCAGAGAGGAAGAACAGAACGTTAACAGAAATGATTAACTCAATGTTGTTGACTGCTGGCCTTCCTAAGTGCTACTGGGGTGAAGCTGCATTGACGGCCACTTTTATTCTAAATAGAGTGCCTCAGGCAACTTCAGACGTTACTCCTCATGAACTCTGGTTCAAGGTCAGACCTAACTTGAATGTCATTCGAGTGTGGGACCAACTTTTATTGTTTAGATCATTGACTTGTGGAGACCCGGTTGTACCCAGCTAGTCGGACTTGGCCCCAAACCAAGCTCCAGCCCATGTAGACCTGTAATGGGACCAACTACGGCCTTGTAGACATGTTTGGTAAATGCAAATACTTTGTATATATGTATATTAGGGCAATTATTTTCTAAATATTTGTTATTTGTACAAAACTGGTATTTTATTATTTAATAATGTTTTACAATGTCTGTACAATTTTCTGGACCCTGACAAAGGTGCATAGTGTGGATGCACCAAACCACCATTTAATTATTTTAGTATTATTTTATTATCTTTGGTGATTAAATAAATATATTTATTAATATTAGATATTATTATTATTGATTATTTGAGTATTTATTGATAAATAAATGAGGTATATATATATAATATATGTGTGAAAGTATACATGTGTATGAATGTATATAAATAAATAATATATAATGTGTACGTGTATATATATATATATATATATATATATATATATATATATATATATATATATATATATATATATATATATATATATATATATATATATATAAATGTATATGTATATGTATATGTGAATGTATAGGTAAATATATAAATGTATATAGTGTATATGTGTATATATATATATTACATATATGTATAAGTGTGTATATACATATATGTATATGGGCGTATATGCGTGTATATATATATAAATATACATATATATTTTATATATGTGGGTGTATATATATATATATATATATATATATATATATATATATATACATATGATAAAGAGGAAACAAGAGAATATATATATATATATACATATGTATTAAGTAGTATATAAATAAAAAGAAAATACAAGGTGGGTCCAGCCGTTCTCAGCTAAGGAGCCCATAGGCCCATCCCCCTTACAACCCGAGCCCATTGGTTTGAGCAAAACCACACAAATTAAACTCCCCTATCAGCAACCAGGCAGCCCTGAGCCCAACCAGCTGGGCTCCTCAAACCAAACCCCAACCCACTTCACCAAACATTAGCTAAGCCCATACACTCTCCTGGCCCCTGTGAACTCGAGATGCACAGCGAATACTTTGCATACGTTTCATATATATATATCGATAGAGGGAGGAGTGTTGAAAACGAAAAACCCTAAAGGATCGCGCGCCACCCCACCCTGAGGTCGCTCGAGGCTGGGCGACCTCCCTTGGCCCCGTCGTCGCCGGCCAAACAGTGTCGAACCACCGCGCGCGCGTCGGAACAGGGAGAGCGCGACAACAGCAAGGACAGCCATCTACCCATCTTCGCGGTACGTTTTCTTTGCGATCGCCTAACGAAATCCAATTCCGTAAAATCCTACGTGAAGCCCAGTTGACCCTTTTGAAACCGTGGTAGATGAATTCTTAGTTAGACAACCATCCTGTCCCGAAAATCGATGTAAAAGTTGACGAAATTCTGTTTGAAAACAGAACGTATAACAGTCCAATCACCCACATTTGAGGATCGTTTCCGATCAATCCAGTCCCATACTAGAAATTCTAATTGAAGGAAGTTTTAGACAACATATACGACATTAAAACCCTTTTTGTAGATCCAGATTTTAGCAAGTATGTACAGAGTTATTCGACGTCAAAAATCATGAAAAACCAGTTTTAAAAACATTGAAAACGCTCCACACGACGTGCGTCACGCCAATCCGGACGACGTGGTCACGTGCCGAAAGAATCGAAAGCTGCGTAACGGCTTCGTGGTCGTGTGGGCTTTGACGGAATTCAAATTGGTCGTGTGTGCGCGACGAATTTGATGCGTATCCGTCGAAATTCACCGTATCGTGCACTTTGTAAATTCTCTAATTACTTTGTGCACGCTCATCGGATCGAGACGAAACTTGCGCCAACAGAACCGTATCATTTTTCTGGTCCTGTATGCCAAGTTTGGTCCGATTACGAGACCGTTGATAAAATCGTCGTTTTGCGGGCCCCACGGTCCCACTCAACGGGCAATTTTGTGCATGACCTGCCGGAATCCAACTCTGGACATACGGTTGGGTTCGTATCGGAAAATCGGATCCGTAGACATGTAGTTTGATGACTTTAGAGATCGTTGACTCTGACACGCTTTTCGGTGCAAAGTGGGTCCAACGGCGGACACCGGTTTTGTCCGAAATTACCGTTTTGCCCCTGTGTCCAGAATTGGACTTAAGGACAGGCAATCCTAGCTAATTTGACTATTCTGAGAATGTTGGTACTATTTATTTCAGCATCCGGAGACTTCTACATGTGTTGACTGATTGTGGCTCATTGAGTGGTATAGTGTTTTGGTTTCTCCAGTTAAGGACCTCAGGCAAGTGCACTTTCTGATTGCTTTCCGATTCATAGTAGTCTTTTCATTTCATGTCTATACTTATATCTTGCTGCTTGTTGACACGCTCGTCACACGGAGTAGTCGGAAAGGGAAGTATCTTAGTACACATGTGAACTACCCAGAAATATCTCCAAAATGTCTATTATTGTATGATAGCAGCTGCACACGACATGTGCAGTGAGCCGGATTTACCCCCTAGCCGTTCACATGTCGAAACAAATATTTTACACCACCTAGATAGATGTCTTTTATTAGTTTTTCCTTGTTTACTTCTCTATCGTGCTATGTCATCAGTTTTCTTACAGCTTTCATATCTCATATGCTATTTTCATGTCTTGTTAATTCTATTGTGTTTTCGCATTGTCGTCGGTTTGTGTACTTGTTCCAATCCTGACTGGATAACCAATATTTTTCAGGTTTAGCCGCGATCACTCTTAGCACTGGGAGAATTTGGGTATGCTGAAGACAACCTAGAAATAGAAGACAATTGTATCAATTTCATTAATTGTAAAATCCTGTATTTTCTTAATTATAAATATTGTAACTGTTGTAATAAATTAGAAATGTGAATGAGCAGCAATTGTTATTTTCTTGAGCATTTATTTCTAGCGGGCTTGACAGCGTTCTACCGCCGACTCTGCGGCGTAGGCTGGCTTGGACACGTCTCGTATCTGAAAAGCGGGTGTGGGTCGTGACAAGTTTTTGTGGTGGCCCATGCAGGTCCTGTTTTCGCAAAAGATTGCGAACTCGTGATGGTACGTTAGTCGTACTATTGCGAGCCTGCGACCAAGAATTGCTCATTCACAAACTAGGATTAAAATGATTTAAGAGGATGACTAGGACTAGGAGTTCCTTGTTCAAATTGACCGATTGGATAGTTAAGGTTGTTAGATAGGCCATGCTATTTAAGAATTTTTGAATTCAGATAACTTGCCCGATCTCTATAGAAACGCTATTACTCTTGAGTATGACAATGTGATCCAATATGGATATGTTGTTTGCTTGGTAAGTTAGACTTACCTATAATTAAGGCTTAGATCTTGATAAACTATTTAAATTTTCGTTTGTTTTATTAGATATAAACCTTATATCGTAAATTAGAACTGCCTATTTAAATTCTCTTTTGCTGTAAGGATTTAGTCTATAATTTCTGATTCTGCAATTCGTCTGCAAATCTCAAGGTAGATTGATTTGAGATTTTTCCTCAACCATAGAAATGCTTATGAAATAGATACTAGAATGTTTGTATCTCTTTTGTCTTTAGTTATTTCCTCCATATTAACTCTTTCATTTTAAGTGTTGTGACTGATAGGACAGTTACCTATGCTTTTATTTTAGTCAATCTGTTTGAGTCTCTAGAGGCTCATGAATTCTTACGGTTAAAGGAATATTAGTTAACCCATAAAGTTTAGACAACAACGCACTGTCGTCAATTATTTGAGAGTGGAGAATGTGGGTTCACTACAACCAGCAGCGCACTGGCAAGGCACAACCCACAGAATTGAAATCATCCCGAAGAATCATAGTCTATGGAACATTTCAAAAACTATGTTCTCGTTGACCTCTTTAGACCGTAGATACCCTTGCGCCAATATCGAATAGAGTACCTTATAGCATATCACACCTGAAGCGAGGAACCAAGGATTTACCTAGAATATAGAATTTAGAGTTTCATAACTCATTAGTCGACCAAGGCCTTATTTATAGGAAGATAATAGGTTGATTGTATAGATAAGAACACCAGGTAAGAATTTGTTTCTCTCTCAAAACTCGAATTACTTACTCCTCCTTCCAAAAATCATGCATGCTCGAATGTTGACTATCTTGACCCACGCTGCTATTACAGCCTAGTTTTTGCAAGCTTACTCTTTTATCGAGCTTGATTCAAGACGCATGTTTATTGGGGACGCCCGCTAACAGATGGTCTAATCAGAATCATTGTATCACGGTCTGATCAACCACGATACATTTGGTTCGCTCTTTATTTAATTACCCTACGTGGACTGAGATATAGGGATATCCAGGATCTCATCCGCGATTGCTTGACAATTTCTCTTGAATTATATATTCACCTTTGAATCACGTAATTGTATTCAACGACATCTCTTGAACTCTTTATTATTTTTTTTCGCTGATTGGAAAGAGAAAACTCGTAATTGATAGATAGATACAGAGTATTCCCTTGGCTATGATAGTTGTATATGTAAGTGTAGCTACCCTCGGCCAGCCCTGTGACAGGAACTTTGCCACCATATCCTAGCCTCTAAGGTGGGTAGAAGTCCTCGGAGTTACGGAGTTACAAAATGACAAGAAGGAGGATACAACTATTTTGCGAAATTAAATTTGAGGAGATTAAGGGAATACTAGATTTTGAATTTTAAGAAATATTTATGAATTTGAATTTCGAGGACGAAATTATTTTTAAGGTGGGTAGATTTGTAGCCTCCCTTCCCGGAAATTGTTGAATTACTTTTTTTGATTAATAATTATTATTATTAAATGGCAATTTTTATAAATAATTATTTAGTTAGTTTTTACGATAGATGATTTTTAGCTATTATTAAGAATTGGAGTACAAGGTGACTAGGAATCATGGCACGGATAGTGCAGTGGCGTGTTTTGACTAGTGTTTAATCATGGTAAGGGAATGCCAAGCCAAAGGAGTGTCCTAACTAGGAAAACCAGGCCAAGTTGCGACCTAACCTCTAAAGACGTCGTAATTAATTATTGTTTAGATCATTGACTTGTGGAGACCCGGTTGTACCCAGCTAGTCCGGACTTGGCCCCAAACCAAGCTCCAGCCCATGTAGACCTGTAATGGGACCAACTACGGCCTTGTAGACATGTTTGGTAAATGCAAATACTTTGTATATATGTATATTAGGGCAATTATTTTCTAAATATTTGTTATTTGTACAAAACTGGTATTTTATTATTGAATAATGTTTTACAATGTCTGTACAATTTTCTGGACCCTGACAAGGGTGCATAGTGTGGATGCACCAAACCACCATTTAATTATTTTAGTATTATTTTATTATCTTTGGTGATTAAATAAATATATTTATTAATATTAGATATTATTATTATTGATTATTTGAGTATTTATTGATAAATAAATGAGGTATATATATAATATATGTGTGAAAGTATACATGTGTATGAATGTATATAAATAAATAATATATAATGTGTACGTGTATATATATATATATATATATATATATATATATATATATATATATATATATATATATATATATATATATATATATATACTGGAAATTGCTGAGAAACCCAATTTCGGGGTTGGCTTTTATGAAATGCCCACCCGCTGGATAAGTTTTATGAAATATCCAGAATTAAGTATTTTCACGTTAAATATTCCAAGATTCCCTTTTAGATGCCACCCGCTAGAAACTGCTATTTTTATAATACCGAAACTACCCCTCCGCGCGAATTGGTCATCTATATGTATTTGAATTCAAAAAACTCAGATCTGGATTGCGATTTTCGTCTTCTTCTTCTTCACGGGAAATCTGAATTCCATTGCTCTCATATTCAGCAGAGATCGCAAAGATCGTTCGTAGTTCGGTGTGTTTTTCTTCAGTCGAACTCAGATCATCGCTCGTCATCATCATCACCATCATCATCATCTTCATCGTGGAGACATTTGAACTCAGATCTTCAATTGTGGAGAGAAGATCTTTCTTCTTCTTTTCCATAAGAATTATCATCGCTTTGAAAGAAGAACGAAACTCTTTATTCCTGAAAAAACTAAATTACACGTTTTAACACTGGAAATGACCATTCTCCTTCTTAATTAGGACGGAGAATGCCATTCTCCGTTTTATTTAAGACGGAGAATGCCATTCTCCGTCCTAATTAACACGGAGAATGACATTCTCCGTTTCCGTCTTAATTAGGACCGAGAATGTCATTCTCCGTCTTAATTAGGACGGAGAATGGCATTCTCCGTTTTATTTAAGACGGAGAATGGCATTCTCCGTCCTAATTAACACGGAGAATGGCATTCTCCGTGTTTCTAACACGGAGAATGGTCATTCTCCTGCTTTTTAACACTAGAATGACCATTCTCCGTGATAAATTACACGGAGAATGGCATTCTCCGTCCTAATTAAGACGGAGAATGGTCATTCTCCGTTTAATTTAGCACGGAGAATGGCCATTCTCCGTCTTAATTAGGACGGAGAATGCCATTCTCCGTTTTATTTAACACGGAGAATGACATTCTCCGTTTCATTTAACACGGAGAATGGCATTCTCCGTGTTTCTAACACGGAGAATGGTCATTCTTCTGCGTTTTAACACTGGAATGACCATTCTCCGTGTAAATTAAGACGGAGAATGTCATTCTCCGTCCTAATTAAGACGGAGAATGACCATTCTCCGTCCTAATTAAGACGGAGAATGACCATTCTCCGTGTAAATTTACACGGAGAATGTCATTCTCCGTCCTAATTAAGACGGAGAATGGTCATTCTCCGTGTAAATTAAGACGGAGAATGCCATTCTCCGTGTAAATTAAGACGGAGAATGCCATTCTCCTGCATTTTATGGTTAGCTGAAACTTTGGAGGGCCATAACTTTTGACTGGGAGGTCGAAACGAGGTCCCGTTTGTCGCAAAATGAGCGTATCGTCGAGGAGACTGAAAGTAACAGCTTCATCGTTAGACGACCTACCGAAATTTTAGATTCGCAAAAAAATGATGTTTGGACCTCCGTTTTAGCACTTTTGTCATTCGTCCCGGTCTTTCCGAAATTTTTCGACGAGTTTTTGAAGATTTTTGAGGAGAAAACCTAGATTCGAAAGTGAGCAGCGTATGGAAGAAGATGGAGTATTGAAACGTTTTTTTAAGAGCAGTTTTGTGGGTGTTTCCAATAAATTAAAAGGAAGGGCAAAAGGGTCATTTGGAACCCGCTTTGGATAAGTTTCTCTAATTCTGGGCACGCGATGAAAGTTTTTTTAGCGGTGGGTTTTACATAAAACTTTTTTAGTTTTTGGACATTTCATAAATCTTCCCATATATATATATATATATATATATATATATATATATATATATATATATATATATATGAATGTATAGGTAAATATATAAATGTATATAGTGTATATGTGTATATATATATATTACATATATGTATAAGTGTGTATATACATATATGTATATGGGTGTATATGCGTATATATATATATATATATATATATATATATATATATATATATATATATATATATATATACATATGATAAAGAGGAAACAAGAGAATATATATATATACATATGTATTAAGTAGTATATAAATAAAAAGAAAATACAAGGTGGGTCCAGCCGTTCTCAGCTAAGGAGCCCACAGGCCCATCCCCCTTACAACCGGAGCCCATTGGTTTGAGCAAAACCACACAAATTAAACTCCCCCATCAGCAACCAGGCAGCCCTGAGCCCAACCAGCTGGGCCTCCTCAAACCAAACCCCAACCCACTTCACCAAACATTAGCTAAGCCCATACACTCTCCTGGCCCCTGTGAACTCGAGATGCACAGCGAATACTTTGCATACGTTTCATATATATATATCGATAGAGGGAGGAGTGTTGAAAACGAAAAACCCTAAAGGATCGCGCGCCACCCCACCCTGAGGTCGCTCGAGGCTGGGCGACCTCCCTTGGCCCCGTCGTCGCCGGCCAAACAGTGTCGAACCACCGCGCGCGCGTCGGAACAGGGAGAGCGCGACAACAGCAAGGACAGCCATCTACCCATCTTCGCGGTACGTTTTCTTTGCGATCGCCTAACGAAATCCAATTCCGTAAAATCCTACGTGAAGCCCAGTTGACCCTTTTGAAACCGTGGTAGATGAATTCTTAGTTAGACAACCATCCTGTCCCGAAAATCGATGTAAAAGTTGACGAAATTCTGTTTGAAAACAGAACGTATAACAGTCCAATCACCCACATTTGAGGATCGTTTCCGATCAATCCAGTCCCATACTAGAAATTCTAATTGAAGGAAGTTTTAGACGACATATACGACAATAAAACCCTTTTTGTAGATCCAGATTTTAGCAAGTATGTACAGAGTTATTCGACGTCAAAAATCATGAAAAACCAGTTTTAAAAACATTGAAAACGCTCCACACGACGTGCGTCACGCCAATCCGGACGACGTGGTCGCGTGTCGAAAGGATCGAAAGCTGCGTAACGGCTTCGTGGTCGTGTGGGCTTTGACGGAATTCAAATTGGTCGCGTGTGCGCGACGAATTTGATGCGTATCCGTCGAAATTCACCGTATCGTGCACTTTGTAAATTCTCCAATTACTTTGTGCACGCTCATCGGATCGAGACGAAACTTGCGCCAACAGAACCGTATCATTTTTCTGGTCCTGTATGCCAAGTTTGGTCCGATTACGAGACCGTTGATAAAATCGTCGTTTTGTGGGCCCTACGGTCCCACTCAACGGGCAATTTGTGCATGGCCCGCCGGAATCCAACTCTGGACATACGGTTGAGTTCGTATCGGAAAATCGGATCCGTAGACATATAGTTTGACGACTTTAGAGATCGTTGACTCTGGCACGCTTTTCGGTGCAAAGCGGGTCCAACGGCGGACACCGGTTTTGCCCGAAATTGCCGTTTTGCCCTTGTGTCCAGAATTGGACTTAAGGACAGACAATCCTAGCTAATTTGACTATTCTGAGAACGTTGGTACTGTTTATTTCAGCATCCGGAGACTTCTACATGTGTTGACTGATTGTGGCTCATTGAGTGGTATAGTGTTTTGGTTTCTCCAGCTAAGGACCTCAGGCAAGTGCACTTTCTGATTGCTTTCCGATTCATAGTAGTCTTTTCATTTCATGTCTATACTTATATCTTGCTGCTTGTTGACACGCTCGTCACACGGAGTAGTCGGGAGGGGAAGTATCTTAGTACACATGTGAACTACCCAGAAATATCCCCAAAATGTCTATTATTGTATGATAGCAGCTGCACACGACACGTGCAGTGAGCCGGATTTACCCCCTAATCGTTCACATGTCGAAACAGATATTTCACACCACCTAGATAGATGTCTTTTATTAGTTTTTCCTTGTTTACTTCTCTATCGTGCTATGTCATCAGTTTTCTTACAGCTTTCATATCTCATATGCTATTTTCATGTCTTGTTAATTCTATTGTGTTTTCGTATTGTCGTCGGTTTGTGTACTTGTTCCAATCCTGACTGGATAACCAATATTTTTCAGGTTTAGCCGCGACTACTCTTAACACTGGGAGAATTTGGATATGCTGAAGACAACCTAGAAATAGAAGACAATTGTATCAATTTCATTAATTGTAAAATTCTGTATTTTCTTAATTATAAATGTTGTAACTGTTGTAATAAATTAGAAATGTGAATGAGCAGCAATTGTTATTTTCTTGAGCATTTATTTCTAGCGGGCTTGACAGCGTTCTACCGCCGACTCTGCGGCGTAGGCTGGCTTGGACACGTCTCGTATCCGAAAAGCGGGTGCGGGTCGTGACAAGGAGCAAAACCCGTCGGATGCAAATGGATCTTCAAGAAGAAGATGAAAGCAGATGGAACTATTGACAAGTTCAAGGCTAGATTGGTAGCCAAGGGGTTTTCTCGGAAGCAGAGGATTGACTATTTTGACACATATGCTCCAGTAGCCCGGATGACCACCATCAGAATGTTGATTGCTCTCGCAGCAATACATAAGATGGTGATACATCAGATGGATGTGAAAACGACTTTCCTAAATGGCGAGCTGACCAAAGAGATTTACATGCAACAGCCAGAGGGATTTGTCGTCAAGGGTCTTGAAGACAAAGTTTGCAAGTTGGTAAAATCTTTGTACGGTCTTAAACAGGCTCCCAAGATGTGTCATGAGAAATTTGACAAAGTTATAAGGTCAAATGGCTACATGGTCGGCGAGACGGACAAGTGTGTTTACACGAAGTTCGCTGATGGAAGAGGTGTGATCGTTTGTCTGTACGTGGACGACATGCTTATCCTAGGTACGGATATGAGCTGTGTCACGGAGACAAAGAGGTTCATCTCGAGCAAGTTCAGTATGAAGGACTTGGGAAAAGCTGATGTGATCTTAGGGATCAAGATCATCCGGACAGACACTGGACTAGCGCTGTCACAGTCTCATTATATTGAGAAAATGATCACTCGTTATGGGTATCGGGATCTTCCAGGGATCGATACGCCGTACAGGTGTGATGTGAAGCTGAAGCCTAATTCAGGAGAAAGCGTCAGGCAGCTGGAGTATGCAAGCTTAATCGGGAGCTTGTTGTATGCTACTAATGCCACAAGGCCTGACATAGCTTTCGCCGTGGGAATGTTGAGTCGTTTCACGAGCAACCCTGGTGTTGAACACTGGAAGGCTGTGAAACGGGTTATGAGATATCTCAAGAAAATTCAGACATATGCACTGTACTACAGCGGAGATCCGCAGGTAGTGGAAGGCTTCAGTGATGCCAGCTGGTGCTTAGATTTGGAGAGCGAGAGGTCCACAGGTGGATATATTTTCATAATGGGTGGAGCTGCTATATCGTAGAAATCGAAGAAGCAGACTATGCTCTCGCGGTCATCCATGGAATCTGAGTTCTTTGCACTTGATACCGCAGCCGAGGAAGCAGAATGGCTTCGGGAGCTCATGTATGATCTTCCAGTGGTTGGGGCGCAAATACCGGCAATACCGATATACTGCGACAACCAGACGACTGCGGCGGTGGCATCAAATGACCTTTTCAACGGAAAGAAGAGGACTGTGCGATTAAAGCACAGGGCAGTACATGATCTTATTAAGAGAGGTGTAATTGCAGTAATTGATGTTCGGAGTCAGGAAAATCTGGCGGATCCGTTCACCAAGGGCCTCAAGCGCCAGCTGGTCGATGACTTAGCATGTAAAATGGGTTTGAAGGCATTCTGATATTAGTTATTGTATTCCTACCACAAAGTTTTATGTTATTAGTTCAAAGATTTATCTACTAAGCATCTAGCTTTTGGTTCAAGGGAGGACCATTAACTGGAAGAATATCAGGAACGGTGGGTACATATTCTATTGGGCATGGAGAGGTTACGGACCTATAACCACTGTTGTCTACTGTTGTTGTTTTCGACGGAAAACGATTCCTGTGGGAAGGTTAGCTTAATTGCCTTAATGAGTTCTCAGGCAGAGTGAATGCCTGGTGTGCTTTACAGAAAGCACGGTAGAGCAGCACTACAAGGAGTGAAGCTCCATGCTACAGTGGGGTGACTCCACAATGAGTTTCCTATATGTGGGGTGCTGCCCAGGAATAGGATAAAGCCTCGGCTTAGCAGGCCAAGTCACAGCGGCGTAGCACCGCAAATAGGCAGTTAGCCTAATGTTGTATGTTAAAAATAAAGAGGGGTGTAGTCAGCACTACAAAGAGGAGGAGTTCCTCATGTTATAGTGGCATGACACCACGATGAGGTACCCGGTTAGGGATAAAGCCTCGGCCTTGCAAGCCATGTCGTTGCGGCGTAACACCGCAAGGGAGCCTAAGGCTTCATGCTGGATAGTTTGGCACTACAAAGAGACGGTTGCCTCATGCTACAGTAGTATGACACTACGATGAGGTTTCCGGTACGGGGTAAGGCCTCGGCTTTAAGCCATGTCATAGCGGCGTAGCACCGCAAGGAAAGCGCAAAGAGCTTCATGCCATGTCTCTTTATAATGAACTCACCTATAGTGTATGGACAAAGAGATATTAGGCCGTCTCTTGAGGGTAAACTTGTAGACGCCCAAAATTATACACTGAAACCAGGCTGGCACAGGGCCTTTAATGTGTAGCCAGAAGCACATGTAACTACATTATGTGAGTGAAAAGAATTTCAGCTATGATGTAGAATTCAAGGCTTAGTCCATTCTTGTATTATAGTCTGATTTTTGACCCATGCGGAAAGATTTAAGTCGTCAGCGACATCTCTCCTAATGCATGATGGACAGTTACTGTGGGGAACACTTATACCCATATATAGAGATATGTGGGGGATTGTTGGAGTTTTGGTTTTTCCTTTAGAAAACTTTAGTCCCACATCGAAAAAAACAAAGAGATTGTATCTCTATATATTAGCTTTGCTATTATTGGAGATGCACATTTGGTGTGGGGGTGCACATGGGTTTGCCATGTGGGGTTATTTTTCTAATGGAAAAAAGGCTAAAATCAACAATTAAAGCATTCATGCTTTTTGCTCTTGGGAAATTTATTTCCATAGGAGCTAAGCCCCGTAGGGGCTTAGCAACTCGGACTCGGACTCGGACTCGGGCTCGGGCTCGGACTCGGGCTCAAGGGATCATGAGGCGTAATGTGGCATTTTGTTGGCGCACTTTGGCGAGCCCAGTTACGCTGGCCCAGTTACGCAGCCCAGTACGCAGCCCATTGCGCACAGTGTGCGCAGTGTGCATAGCGTGCGTAGAGTGCGCAGTGTGCGCAGCGTATGCAGTGTGCGTAGAGTGCGTAGTGCGCGCAGGTTGCGTAAAATGGCTGTGTGCGTAAAGTGCAAATCACGCTGGTTACGCGAGTGGCACAACTTGCGGCAGAACGTGTCTTTGCATGTTCTGAGCGGTTGTTCCATGTTCGGGGTGGTTATTACCACGTCCCTAATATTGTGCTAACCGGACAGTTGTTGCTGGGGCTTATATAAGGCCTCCTCCTTCTCTCTCACGGGTTAGAAACTAATACACAAGTAGTAGACAGAAAGTTTACAAGTGCTTAGAAGCTGTGAGAGAGAAGAGAGGTATTGTACCAGCGTTGAGTTTTGCACAGGAGTTCGTGTTCATCCGAGGAGTCAGTAGAGCAGGAGTGTTCCAAGTTCTCCGACGAACTTGCTGGTTCCTGGAAGCTATTCGTGTGGGACGAATAAAGCTTTGAGCAACGGTGATCATTCACCCCAGCAGTAGTTTTTCCATCTTTCGCCTGTCACCTTCTTTGTTGGGATTATCAGGATTCTATTAGCGCACCTTCGGTGAAGTGTTTGCGTTGATATTATCAGAATTCGATTAGCGCACCTTCTGTGAAGTGTAGCACTAGTGGAATTTCTCTTACGTACCTTCTGTGAAGTGTTACGTTCTGTGCACCTTCTGTGAAGTGTAGCACTAGTTGAAATTTCTCTTACGTACCTTCTGTGAAGTGTTATGTTATGTGCACCTTCTGTGAAGTGTAGCACTAGTTGAAATTTCTCTTACGTACCTTTTGTGAAGTGTTACGTAATAACGATTGTTTGTACAATTGTTACGAAATTTCAGTTTTTCATCGAAAAAATTGTGCTCCGACTGTCCGACACTAACATAATGTATGATTTCTCCTGAAAATTTCTGTATCCCAGATACAGATAAGGACAACCAGTCTGAGATTAATAGTAGAAATTAAACCATTAGAAACTAAACCAGCAGCGATGAGCATGGAAATTATTTTGGTTTGATTTTTGAACAACACCACCACTGTGATATGGTGGAACTTAGACAGCATGATATAGTAGAATGCCAATCATAGATGAATTATGTAGACCTATTTTTTTTTTATAGAATATGATAACAAACATCATGTGGGCTAAAACACTCGCAATAAAGTTTGATTTGCTTAAAGTAAGATCAGTTCAACTGAAATGCTAGAAGAAATAACCATGAATCAAGTCACATCCACATTTTCCCGGGTTACATTGACTTTTTAAAGCATACAAATATGGACCCTCTGTTGCACGGACACGAATACGTCAGAATAAGGACACTGCGACAGACAGGACATATATTTTGGTGTATCCTACTGTATTGTGGAGTGTCCGGATAGTGTTCATACGTGCCTGACATGACACGGCCCACATGTTTGAAGTGTCCGTGTTTTCCAGTACCGAACATGACCTATGTAGTTAGTATCTCTGTTACTGGGGTGTGAACCAGATACTTGTTCCGGTGGGCTTGACGTCTTGACCTACGTAATTTAAACTGGACCAGATTTGTTGGTCCAGTCAAATTCATTATAAACTAGTAAATTCAAGTACGCTGCACGTAATTTTTTTTTTCTTTCTCGTATTGTTGAAAAATAGTTTAAATATTTTGATATATTTGAATTAAAATTTGTTATATATATATGTTTATATTTTACTTAGAATTTGTTATAGAATTGTTTATAATTTTAATTATAATTTGTTGTGGATATATGTAAATAAAAGATAGGATTGTCGGTTATGCGAAAAAAAGGAGAAAAAGATAGTTTTAAAATTATTATCTTGGTCCAAGGTTCATAGTATCGGTATCGGACCATTCCTATGAGTATCAGGATCGGCGGTATCGGCAACATTGTTGCTTTCGGATCAGAGTATCGGATTTTTTGGTATAGAAAAACAAATATTAATTAATAAATTGTTAACATTTTAGAAAATATATTTCATAAATTTAGGCATAATTTTAAGCATTTTCAGTGTTGTTTCTTAGTAATTTTGAAATTTAATGAAATAGTAGTCACCTTTGCCGATTGGTTTACATGTGATAGATAAATTTTCTTGTTTACATGCTTTTACAACCTTACTATGCATTTACACCCTTGATGATTGGTCTTTTTCGTTCAAATTTCTTTGCCGAATTGACCGAAAAAGAGACCTCCAATGTCGGTATCGGTCAGTATCGGATCGTGACATGCCAAACCGTATCGGTATCGGCTGATACTGCAAACTCTGCTTGGAAGATTTACAAATGCTTAGACGGCTCAATTTTGAGTTGTTTCCAAGCCGCATTATATTAGTAGAGACTAGTTGTGTTGAATCCAACATGGTAAAACTAAATGTGGTTTGTTGGGTTCAATCCAAATGAGTTTAGATGGGTCATGTACGGGCTAAGTTCATGGTAAATGATACGGGTTCAAGCCCAACTCATTATACACAAGTTGGTTGAAAGCAAATTTCTTCAAATGCTCCGATTCAGGCTGAGTTATTCTTTAATGGGTTGGGTTAAAGGCTAAATTATAGAAATCATCTCCAACTTTGACTCTCTCTCTCTCTCTCTCTGGAATACTAAACCTTAATTTTATTTTTACTAAGCCAACCTCTGGAATACTAAACCTTAATTTTATTTCTACTAACCCAACCGCAACATTGCTTCAGTGGGAGCCCAGCAGGCATTCGGCCTGATCGGGGTGAGGGGAGTTCGAGCCTCGGGACATCATTTAGATAGTGGCCTAAAACATAAAATTGAAGGTGTACTTGATTCGAAACAAGTATAAGGGGGTATTTGTACAAAGAGAGTAGAAGTTGGACCGTATTTAGTAGTAAAGCTAATAGTAGATAGGGTCAAGTTCGAGCCTTTTCCCCTCTTCGTTTCATCAAAATTGTACTTTTAACGTAGCCTATCAAAAATGTGCAACAAGTTCTTCAATCCCCACAATCAAAACCCCAAAATGTGGTTCCAGAACGTAATCACCTAAGAAGACAAACACACATCCATATCAACATACATCACCAAAAGACTAACCTATTGAAATTATGACAAGAGTATCCCTAAATTTATGAATATAACACAAAATCTTAGGTCTCAAATACTTGATCAACTCTCAACTCCCTCGCCGATGAATTAAAGCTCATCAAACTCTAACTGAATCAAACTTTCCAAGTTCTCCTCCAAAGTAATAGAACGACGATTTCTAGATATTCCTCACAAGAAAACAAAAACAAGGGAAATAGTCCTCGTAAATGAATCTTGGAGCAAAGGAGAGTTTTCAAAAACATTTTCTAAAACTGGTTGTTTTGAAAAATAATTATTACCAAAACAGGGTATTTCCAAAGTCGTTTTCCGAAATCTGATTTGAGTAGCCTAAGTTGTGAACTTCACTTTCTTTTGACTCGAATTGGCGCTTTCATAGAGTGATTCCTCTAGTTCAAATCCCATTTTCGTTATAAAAAAAAAAAAAAAATCCTATACAATGAAACCCAATTCTAATAAAATAAAATAAATCCCTATATAAACTCATCAAAATTCAAATATAATATTTGATGTGCCCGTGCTTCCTAGGGTTCCATAAACACTTTTGCCATGGCAAAACAAACACAAAACTCATCAAGATCCTACCTTTCGTGGACTCGAACGTGACACGGACACGTCACCTAGTCAAAATCTAAACTAGATAACAACACTACCCCCTCCAAATTCCAAGTCCGCTCGGACACGGGCACAGCACGACACACGGACATGGCCACACAGGAATTATCAAAAAGAAGGGTTTTTTTTTATTTGGGGGACCTGGTAGTTCCTCTGGAAGCTGTAGCGGAGCTCCTGGTCGATCTAGACTGCGGAGTCCGCGGCTGAGGCGGTGCTCTTGCGGCGGGGGACCTGCATGGTGGGGGCGGAGCCGGGAGTGTTCGTGGAATTCAGCCTCCCGTCCCCCTACTTCTCCTCGTCGTCGTCGTCGACTCGCCATGAAGCCCACGCCATCAGCTCCTTCTTCTTATTTTGCGAAGGATATAGTATTATTATTATTATTTTTGTTAACAGATTTATTATTATTATTATTATTTGAAAGGAAAGGGTGTTATAATCCGGCCTTAGGCCTCGTTTGGTCCACGGAAGGAAAATTGATTCCCTGTCCGAGTTCTCTAGCCTAGTGGTATTAGAGCGGACACCCGGAGGGGCCGGCAAAGTTCGAGTCCCCCAATTGTGTGTGTGCGTGTGATTTCAAAAAAAAGAAAAAAAAAGAAAATTGATTCCCTTGTACTTTTTACGAAAACAGGAAACTAAAATTTTTGTCACATTTTTTTTTTGTTATTTGGTAAAACAAAAAAATTATCTAGAAAAGATTATTTAATTTTCTTTTCAGTGTTTCTTTTCAGTGTTTGGTTGGTACAAATATATATATATATATATATATATATATATATATATATATATATATCAATATTCCAATAATATTTTTACCTTTTAAAATAAAATTGACATTATGAAAATTCAAATGGACCCAACATACTAGGAGTTGATAGTAAAATAAGCAATAACATATGGTTAGTTTTGTCATAATTTTTTTGTAATAAATGTTGGAAAATGAGGAGAAAAAATCAATCCCACGGTCATGAGTGGAACCATATTTCCTCTCATTTTTTTTCTTGTCAGGAAATTAATTCCCAAGTTTGTGGACCCTAACGTAATGGGAAAATCAATCCCACGGTCATGAGTGGAACCATATCCCCTCTCCCCCTCCCCTCCGGGGGACTTTTTCTATTTTTTTTATAAGTCTATCTTTGTTCACTCATCAAAACTAAGGCCTCGTTTGGTTCGCGGAATCTCCCGGTTGGGAAAGGAAAGTGATTACTTTCCTATGTTTGGGCGCCCAAAGAATTGAGGAGGAAAGGAAAGTGATTCCCAATGGAAGAAAAATTAGGGAGGAAAGTGATTCCATCCATCCAAGGAAGGAATCACTTTCCCACACTGAAGTATTCACTTTCCTTTCCAAATTCCTTGGCATTGCCAAACATCGGAAAGAAAAATCAATAGAAATTAAAGTTTTCCAAAGGAAAGGAAATGACAAGGAATTGATTTCCTTTCCCTTCCATTCCGCGAACCAAACGAGGCCTAATAGTTTTCAAAAATGCTATTTGGCTCCCAAAATATTTGGGTGATGTCATCTCCCATTACGTGGCATATGACATGGTTGCTGACATGACAGCTGACTTGGCAAAATTTAACATTTAAATTAATATTAAAATTAATATTAATATTAAATTAACATGATAATTAACATTAAGATTAATCTTAACATTAAAATTAATATTAACATTAAAATTAAAATTAATATTAATATTAAAATTAATCTTAACATTAAAATTAATATTAGTATTAATATTAACATTAAAAAAATTCGGTAATTAATATTTTGGGTTAAAATTTGTCGTGTCAGCTGTCATGTCAGCTGTCATGTCAGATGCCACATAATGGAAGATACATCATCCAAATATTTTGGGAGCCAAATAGCATAATTGAATAGTTTTACTATTCTACTTGAGAATTGCATGTGTCAAACTAGGAGGATGAAAACTAATTTTGATGTTCACCAAAATACTTCCAAGTTTTAGGTTGGATAAAAATCACAACAAACACTAATTTTGGTAGGTGACTCATTTCTTAAAAATTTAAATCCACACAGCACACCCTAGCTTCTCTAACTAAATCCAAACTCCGAAAGAAAAGCATATTACATTATTGCATGCAGTACTGCTCGATCAGTTCTCTCTTCAAAGCTAGCCACCACTCATAGCAAAGACTTGAGAATTCTGATCAGTTGGGCTGAAGCTCCAGGCTCGCGAGCTGCTGTATGTTCATGGGATAGACCGCGTCGGCGCCGCCGCTGAAGGCCTTCCTTCCCATTATGACGTTCACGGCAGCCGTCGGGTGGAAGGCGTCCCAGAAGACATACTGCTCTCTGTTGCTGCACGGAGTCTGCAGCGGGAGGCACGTGATCTGCCCGCTGTTCCGCCCGATCCCGCAACACCCGCGGTCGATCACACTGAAACCTGCATCATACATCACGAGACTCCAACTAATGCAAGCTTCGTCAAGAATCAAAAAATGTTTGAAGTCTTATTTTCTAACAAGAAAATGTTTCTTTTTTTTGTTTTTTTTTTTGCCCTCAGCATACGTGACCGTCAATTGGCCTGCCGTCACGTGTCAGTGGTCTATTGACCCTCCCTACTAGCACCAGCTCCACCTCTTAAAAATCCAGACCAGAGCCAATGGGAGGCAGACACGTGGTGGACGGGCCATCAGTGATCACAAAACTGGAGACAAAATATCAGTGTCCTTTCGAAGGGGACTAAAACCGGAATTAGAGTTATAACTCACCGTATGATTTTGGGTTTTTAAGGATATCCAGGATCATGTGGTAGATATCGATGTATATGAACCTGGCACCGGGGAGGTTCGTGTTGAGGCTGTCGACCATCGCCCTGACCTTACTGTTGAACGGGATCACGAGGTTGTCGACCTCCGGATTGCAGCGGCTTGTCGCGCTCTGCGCGAGGATGCTCGGGATGCACGCCATCGAGCCCACACCGGAGATCGCGAACCTCCGGGCACCGAGGTTGTATAAACTCTACATATCAACATAAACAACATTGCAGATCAATATGAAGAAGAAAAGGATCTTAGACTCTATTTGGTACACTGTAATATAATCGTAATCACAATGTAATCAAATGAAAAAAATAATTTTTTTTTATATGATTACATTGTAATTACTATTAATCGATTTCAAAACTTAACGGTGAGCTGGCTGGTGTACTGCTGCACCAACAGGTCGGAGTACTGCTCGGCGTTGTACTCGTTCCGGGTGTTGTAGTTAGGCATGAGGTAGTTGTTGAGGTAGTCGTTGCTGCCCATCCCGACGAAGAAGATGCAGTGGGAGATCGCGTTCGCCACCGCGTCCGCGCCGAGGTTGCCGGTGATCTGGTCGAGCGTCGACTCGAAGTTCTTGATCTGCTGATTGAACGGTATGCGTCCGACCTGCGAAAGTACGAGCACAAGATCTTTACATACATGCTGCCATCACAAAAATTCAAGATGCTTTCAACCAGCACGTAACACACAACACTCTGAATTAAAAGGGGTCACCGCACAACTGTCATAAGTAACTATGTTTGAGAACAAAAAAACCCTCTCATCTACTCAATTGTAGGGTTTGCCAAACAGTTAATTGTTAATATTAACATTAATAGTAAACTAACATGAATATTATTATTAATTTTAATTTTAATTTTAATTTTAAAATTTGTTATGTAGTTGTCACATCAACATGTTAGATCAGCTATCACATAAGAAAATATCATTTGGAGAGAATAATATTATTATTCCGCTGAAATATATGTTAAGCAAATGTGTCCGAATATAGGAAAGGCTACGGACACTATTATGCCAATTCATGTTCAATTGCAACACACCTTCTACTTCTTCTACTATATAATGAGGTTTCAAAACGGCTCAAAAGTGGGTCGTCTAAGCTGTATATATATCATGCCCCATTTATTTAAAAAAAATTATGTAAAAAATTATTGAAAAAAAAATAAATTTGTTAAATATATTAAATATGGTAAATCGAACACAACCAAAAAGGAAAAATACTTTCCACCTTAACCACATGAGTTAGACGAACTATTTGACTACAATTATATTATGCTTATTATAAGTTAGTATAAATGCACGTGCATTTACTAGTATAGGTATATGTGATCTTACAAAGTTCCGGCCAGTGACATCAAGAATCCCGGCAGCAGCAGAGGCATAGTTGACTCCGTGGAGGGCTGCCTCGCCGGAGGCTTCGGAGTGCGACGGAACCAGGGGTAGCCCAAGAAGATCGGCTGCAAAAATATTAAGCACTAATTTAGGTTAAATTAAATTAATGGTGATAGTAACTGATCAAGGACCAGCCCATTGCAGAAGAAAGCTTGGTCCAATAATATTGGTCAACAGGGGCGACACTCTCATAAATGAAGGGAAATTTACTTGCTCAGCGAACTCAAGTAGGAAAAATAGTAAAAGGCCTCGTGAGGATGGTGGCCATGAAATTTTTATATATCTTATATATAATACTATTTTTTTAATTTGACCGTAGAAACAAATATAAAATATGTAAATTATATAGCTTCATGGTAATATAATTACTAATCAGTTATAACTATACACTTCCAACTACTCACCGTCTAAAAAATATAGTTGTTTTATAATATTTAAGTCTCGAACTTCACTCAGAGTCGACCCTAATCCAGAACAGCCATGACAACCTTCCAAGATCTACGAACCAAAAGAGACTAAAAATTCAACTTAAATATAAATATATTAATAATATTGTATGTAGAATAGAACTAGTATGTATCTATCCATGGGCCTCCTAAACTAAAATAATTATGGTGTAGTGATTATTATTTTCTACTTGCAACAACTAACAAAAATTAGTGGTAACATTTTTCAAATTTTATTTTATTTTTATTTTTTTAATATTTTTATATTATGCATGGGAGTACTATTTTAAAAATTTGTGTCAGATCTCTATGAGCTCAGGGCGACACCAGCTTCAGTATGCAAAATAAGGTACTACATATATAAGAGAAATAAGCTTTGGTGATCATGTATTTTGTTTACCAATAATTTTTTAGGAAAATAAATAAAATAAACATGAAAATGTCCGACATGTATATTGAATTTCTGAAATAATTATGTCACTACTGTCAGTGGACAAAAAGTATAGAACACTTCTAAAGCATTAGAAACAGGTTCACCTTTTGTTTTGTCACTTGTCTTCAAAAGTTATTACTGGGACCCAGTTAAAACAGTATGGGACACACAGCCTTGAATTCTAGATGATGAGAATCAGGATATATCGTACATGCAAAACTATTACCAAGCTCTTCTTAGAGCATCTCCAACCCTATTTTCTTATTTTGTATTATAATTCCTATATGACAAAAGATACAAAACAATATCTTTTTTAGAGCATCTCCAATTCTATTATTTTGTGTGTGTTGTGATTCATTTGTGGCATGAGATACAAGATAATACCTTTTCTATGTGACAAAATGATATTCACACAAGACAATGAGCTAAAAAAATGTTCTCCAATGTAAAAGTATTGAGAAGATAATAAAAATTATTTATTCAACTTCTAAGACAACTCCTCCACTTCTTCATTTTTTATAAATTATTTCTATTCATAATTGATGATGTGGAGACAAAGTCATTGTGAAATGTATTGTCTAGATCTAGACAACCAACTTCACGTTGTGCTTGCCATGTCATTATCATATCAATTTCATGATCTATTCTACATTTGCATTGGAGAAATTTTTTTGAAATGAAAACTTGTCATTCCTATGTGGCAAACATTTTTTCTAAACTCACAATAGGGTTGGAGACGCTCTTAATAAAACCATTGCATGTTACATATAGGTTTACTTTCATATACTATAAAATATTTATTAATATATGAATATATTATTGACAATATCTGATATGTCTTCTATATAATAAAAAAACTTCTAAGACCTTTTTTGTGTAACAAATTTATGTTCAAAAATATTATTCTCCAACTTTATATACAGAGGTGGAGCTACACATGAGCACAACTAAACTGTAACTTGGCCTAAAGTTTTAGAAAACCTTTTTAAAAAATATTTTTTTTCTTCTCAATCATGTTTTATTCTCTTGTTTGGCAACAATTAAGGGATAAATAAAATCTCAAAAAATTGGTACTTTAGACGGTGCAATGCTAGTATGCTCATGTCGCTCAAACTAAAACTAATTTACAAAATACTACACACTTGCAAATACAATAAATGATCATTTCTCTCAAAATAAATTTATTTAAAAATATTTTATAGTATTTCAAAATTGATTATCGTGCGAGTATGCATTTTAAAAGAGAAATACAAAAAAAAAATACAACGTACCTACATGACTTAAAAAAATTTAATTCAAAATATTTTTTATAGTATTTCAAAATAAATTATCATGCACTTAAATATTTTTAAAAAATACATATGACGTACGTACACGACTTATAATAATTAGCAGTAATTTTAATCCAAAGGTTACTAGTATTCTAAGCAACTTTAGGTACATTAATGTAATCAATAAGTCAATATTGACTTATAACTTTTATATAGTACTTAAAAATAGATTATTATACAAGTATATTAATTGGGAAGGAAAAAAATATAGACAAAAGACGTGTAATGCAATATACGTGCATGTAAGCCCTAATTTCAAATCCAGAAGTTAATCATATTCTATACCAACTTTAGTTAGGTACATTAATATAACCAACAAGTCAATATTGACTTGTACCCTTATATATATATATATATATATATATATATATATATATATATATATATATATATATCAATCAAACGTTTCACTGACTGAAAATTGATCTCGTGATCATTTGGGTCATATGTCTCACCACTACCACTAAGCTAGGAGGTCATTGGCAAGGACGGACAAAAGGCTCAGGCTCCATCCCACTTCCATTTTTTTCTTTTTTCTTTTTTGCTATTTTTGTGAGTCAAACTCTATCTAGTCAACCCTGACCGACTCCAGTCCATCCTAGTTCAGATTTTTTGTTTCACTGGCACCCTTACATATATAGACTCTCTCTCTTACCGATTTCGTCGACAATGGTGTAACCATTGGAGAACCTCCCCGTCGGCCCGCCGTCGAAGTCTATGCCGTAAGGGTAGTAGTTGGCCTTGGCGAAGGAAGGGAGGTCGTTGTTGTTGCCATTGTCGATGAGCGAGTCCCCGAACACGAACATGGCAGGCACCACCTCCTGCCTCCTCCCGCCTCCAGCTCCTCCGCCGCCGACCCTCCGAGAAACATCCTCTCCCCCTTCCTGAGCTTCCGAAACGAGGGTCGACGCCGTGAGAAGGAGAGTAGCCATCAGGAAGCAGCTTGAGGAAGCCATGGGGATCGATCGATCGATCGAGTGATCAGTACCAGTACGTACTAGCTAAGCTACAGAGACAGTGACGGTGATGAATGAGAGTGGTGTAGGGAAGCCGGGTTAATATAGGAGAAGGGTGAGGTGAGGTGAGTAGAAATGGGAAGTTAATGCTCGTAACTGTCTACTTACAAGGGAAGTAAATGCTGCATGTGGCTTAGGTTTGAAAACATGCATATATCTTTTGGTTTGGTTGCAGCAGCACTGCACTGCATTGGAATAGCAGAGGCTTGCTTAGGATTGCCATGCAGTGCAGTGGTACAAACATTTGATGCAAGTGGTTCGATCATTTTAATCGAGAGTGGGAGATGCACCAGTAGGAAAAGTACTGAATGGCCAGGACTAGGTGGCTAAGCTAATTAGGTCTAAGGAGTAAATGGCATGGGCATGGCAAGGAGTCAAAAATGAAGGCTTTTAAACCTTTCTGGTGTGTTTTTGCAATCACATTCTTCATTTAGGGGTTGTTGCCACTTCATTGCAAGATTTCATTTGTTCCCTGAAAAAGTATGATGATGGATGTCACAGTATCACTCAATTAATTATAAGAAAAATAATATTTTGTCTGCGGAATGTGACCGCAGGATACATGGTGTAATCCCATTGCCCTCTCCTATTTGTCCGAATCCTCTACAGAATTCCTGCCAGTGAAACGGTGACACGTGATCGCGGTAGTCGTAGGACCAAATTAATAATTAGAAACAAGTTGTTTCTATTTGAGAAGCTACAAGTTGTTTGATGAATAAGATTTGGTGTTTTTTTTTAATGAAAGTTTTTCTTATTATTTGACAATTAAAATACCACTTAAATGTGTTTGGTAAATTAAAGCACATTTACAGTGTGTGTGTTTGGTAAATACCACTTAAATGGTCAAAAAGCTCCTACCAAACGGAAGCTTATGGACCATCTATAACCATGAGTGACTTTGAGCTAAAAAAATATACTTATTTTTTTTTATCAAAAATCAGGTTTAGTGCATAACGACTATTGTGCGACTCAACGATTAATACTTTTAGTCGTTATTATAATATAATTACGGTGTGATATACAAATAATATCATGGATGGTCGTCATTTTTGTCACTAAATTAATCTAGTGACGAATATTAAATCTGTCACTGATTAATCAATCAACGATGAAAAATAAACATCGGTATATGAACTAGCCACGTGGCCGTTGTTCCGTGTTGAATTGCTATGTCACGCCTTGACTATTCTTTTTTTTTTTTCCGTGTTGAATTGCTATGTCACGCCTTGACTATTCGGACTATGGTCAAACTTTTTTTTTTACATGGCCTTGGTACTTTCTCATATATATGCTTTGAACTACCGCCCTTTCAGAAAATTTTATGACATTAAGATGTGTGCCATTATTTTGGAGGGTAATGACTAGTGGAGGAGTAAATTAAAAATTGACCCCTGTCCGAAGGGTGCCCCACAAGTTGACCTTCCTTCCTCAACCAAGCGTGTTGAAAGGGGACGCACCTGGGGCTCGTGGGTGGCATTGCTGGTTCCCAAAGCTCCATAAGCTGCGAGCAATGGCAGCTCAAGTATTAATAAAAGGAACGGATTTTTTCATCCTAAGTAATATATTTTAATGATATTCTGTGTAGGAGGACACGTTTGAAAATTTTCAATTGGAGGGATGACCCTCCAACTGAGTTGGAGGGCTGGATGGAAGCCCTCCAACTGAGTTGGCGGCTCTTGCCAGCCCTCCAACTCAGTTGGCGGGTTGGGGAGGCATGTGTGAGTGTATGCGATCGTGGCAGGTAATATTCACTCAAGGATTCACTTTCCATTCTAAATATTCATTTTTTTCTTCCATCTTTTGGTTTTTCCAAACAGAACAAAAATTGATATAATTGTAACTTTTTAAAGAAAAAAATAACAAATTAATTTTTTTTCCGGTTAAACGAACGAGACCAAATGTTAACATAACCAAAATATATTGGCGGGTAATATATGTATTTTTGTTATGGGGTTTATACTTCTCTAGCTGCAAATAATATATGTATTTATATCCTTATGAAGTATGAATGTATGCGATCTTGTCAGGTAATATTGTGCCTAGGATCAAGATTCCTAGTATGGGTATCAAGATCGCTTCCTATGAGTATCATATCTTGTATTGTTAAAATTTTCTTGTATTGTTAAAACAAATAATTATTAAAATTTAGAAATATATACTTTATATAGTTAGGCATAATGTTAAGTATTCCTTGTATTTTTTCTTATTAATTTTGAAACTAAATGAAATAGTAGTCACCTTGCGAATAGATTTATCGTTAATACTAATTAATAATTAATTACTTATTTCTTATTTCTTATATTTTTTTTTATAATTTTTTTAAATATTTAATTTATAGTTAATTAAGAATTAACTATTAGTTAAATAAAAATTACTCATTATTATAATTTTAAAAGTAAATTTTTTTGTATAACTAATAGTCTATTAGTTATTATTTTTATAAAAAAATTAATTAACAGTTAGTTATTGTAATTATAATTAAAATTAATATTTATTAACTAATAGTTTTATTATTTAATATTTTATAATAATCTTAATTAATAATTTATAACTTTATTAATTATAATTATAATCTTAATTAACAATTTATTAGTCATAACTATAATCTTAAGTAATAATTTATTAATTAGTATCTAATTATAATCATAATTAATAATTTATTGGAGTAATAATTTATTAATTACTATTTTATTGTAAACTTAATTAATAATATTTTAATCACAAATAATTTATAATTTAGTAATTTAATAATTTAATAACTATATTATAATAATTTTAAATAATAATTTATTAGTCAACGTTATAGTCTTAACTAATAGTTTTACGGTTCATCAATTAAATATGTAATTATAACCTTTATAAATCATAATTATAATATTTATTAATCATAACTATTATCATAATTTAATTATTAATCATAACTATATTTTTAAATATAATAATTAATTAATAATTTATTTATTTTTTATTTTGTTAATTAATATATTATTATCACAATTATTAATCATAATTGTTAATCATATTTTAGTTTACAAAATTCTATGTTTGGTTGGAGTTGGATTTGGATTTGGATTTGAAAATTCATGATTTGAATTTGGATTTCCAAATCCAAATCCAAATGCAAATCCTTGTTACCAAATAAGTCCTTAGTTGGCGAGCTACTGAACGTTTTGGGGGAGGGACCCACTTTGAGCCGCCAACTCAGTTGGAGAGTTGGAGCTCCCACCAACCCGCCAACTGAGTTGGAGGGCTCCCATCCAGCCCTCCAACTCAGTTGGAGGGCCATCCCCCCAATTGAAAATTTTTAAACTTATTTCCATACACACAATATCATTAAATTATATTACTTAGGATGAAAAAATCTGTAAAAGGAAGGCATTCATTCAATCTATCTAGTAGTAAATGTAGGACTAGGAGGTACGTGAACAATTACAACTTAATTAATGTTCCTTAGATCTCCCAACTGCCAGCTTCTAGCTAGTTTTTACTCTTCCCTAGCTCTCCTCCTCTTCATCTACGGATGGATGGTTGACAAAACATGCACAAGGTTGTTGTGTTATCAATTCTACTGTGCACCAAGAAACAAACTTCCTTTTTATTCTTACTCGTCTACGTACTTCCCAAAAGGTAACCGTTCGTTTCGGCAGCAGTGCCACAAGGTGTGAGATGGGCCGGACGGCCCTCAATCTGGTCCAGTCAACGTTGGTCTGGGCCTATCTGATCCGGTCAACGGATCGGCCCAGTTTGGTCCACCACTTCAGCAGGTCCGGACTGAATTTTGTTTTTGGTCGAAAAGTCCGGCCCGGCCCAACACTGTTCATAAATCGGTCCGAACCGCATTACTCCACTATGCCAGGTCGATCCGGTCCGGCCCAACCTGATCTGCTGGTCCGGTTCAGGCCTAGTTCAAAAAAAAAAAAAAAAAAAAAAAAAAAAAAAAAAAAAAAAAAAAAAAAAAAAAAAAAAAAAAATATATATATATATATATATATATATATATATATATATATATAATAGAAAAACTTGGTGGTAAAACTTTTGAATTCCTAAAGTACCCTTGAGTATTTTATAAGCATGATGTTATTATGTTAACTTGCATGTCATTTATGTTTAAGAGTCAAAGTAATAAAGTTTGTATGCAATGAAGTTTCCTTTTTCAATACAACATTTCATTTTCTGATGGTAATAAATTTTTCTGTCTTACCATTTTCTAATACTAGTATATCACCCGTGCAATGCACGGTTTGTATATTTAATATTGTTTTATTTTTAAAATAAATAAATGAATGTTCTTGATATTTATATAACATTAGAAATTGAAACAAAAGTTAGAATAAACTCAATTGTGAATTACATAAAAGATAACATCTATATATAAATGATTATGAACGAATTAAATTTTAACAACGTAATTATCATTAGTCGTATTTGTGTAATTCACAAAATATCTTAGACCAAAATATATTAATATGATTAAGAACGAATTATAACAATATATACCTTAACGTAAATAAAATTATACGATAAAGTCTATTTTGATGACATAAAAGATAACATTTGTCTGAATTACAAATTCTGAAATACTTCCTTATACACAACATTTATTGTTGAATTACATTGATCTTTATCTTCACTGCATATTAAAATCTTCAATCCTTTCTTACTTGTTACCCTTGAAACAGCAACATATAACTGTCCATGACTAAAAACGGGATTCTTCAAGAAAAGTCCAACATGAGAAAGTGATTGACCTTGACTTTTGTTTATTGTCATTGCATAAGAAACAATCAATGGATATTGTCTTCTTTGAAATTTGAAAGACAATCTTAGATCAGAAGGTGTCAATGACATTCTTGGAATCAAAACTTTATTACCAGCATTGTCTCCACAAAGAATCTTTGCTTCAAGAACACGATTGCCTAATTTTGTAATCAGCAATCTAGTACCATTACATAGCCCAGCTGAATGATCTATATTTCTTAATAACATTACTGGGGTACCAACTTTCAATTTTAACTCGTGATTCGGTACACCTGAACATTTAATACTATTCAAGAACTCTGGAGTGTGAACATCTGATAATAAGTCAACATTGGCATCTGACTTAGATGGACTATCAGAACTTAAATATGTGCTTGCGTTACCAGAATTCAGTGAGATCATGTACTCATTTACAGACTCGACAACATCAAGAGTTGGCACTAATATAGCTCTATCCTTCAAGAAATCTGCATCGATGACAAAATTCGCAAAAGAAGGATATGTGCTCTCAACAATTGTTTGCAGTGGATCATTTGCATTACTAAGTAAAACATCACTTGGAATATCGATACTTGCACAACCATCATTATGCCCTCCAAGTGTTCCATCTCCTATACTTGCAATCCATTCAGAAAACCGTTTGAGCTCTTCACTTTCAGATGTTATGCTATAACCTTGAAGTCTCATGTTTTTTGTCAACCTCAAGACTTTGCAGTTTTGCCAAATATAAGAAGAATTTATAGTTGCATGAACTATATCTTGTCTACTACCTTTCGGAATTACAGGCAATATTTATCGAAAATCTCCTCCGAAGATAATTATTTTTCCTCCAAATGGTGTCTCAGAACTGAGTGGATTGCTAAATTGCTAAATGAGCTGTTCGTCCACCAGGCAACAGAAGTGATGCTATCCCACTTGAAGCCATATTTAGAACAATTTCTCCCTTAGATCTCAAGCATGCAGATAATGTTTTCCAAATGAACGTTTTTCCAGTACCGCCATATCCGTATAAAAAGAAAACACCATTTGTAGAATTAACAGCATCCATTATTATGTCGTAAACATATTATTGTTCATCATTCAAGCGAGCAAGTAGGTGTACGTGTTCTTCTGCTAGAGCCGCTCTATCATAATTTAATTCATCATGTACCAATTTATTTGTAGTATTTGATAAGGAGTCCATGTTGGAAATGGCATTGATGGAAATTCTCGCAAACTTCTACCACAATTTCTTAATAACTTTTCAATCTCAACCAAAGCGTGATTTTGAATGTCATCCTCACTCATAAGCAAATCTAGAATTAAAGAGAGAAACAATATGTTATAATTAATTTTAAAGCTATATTAACGATCAAATAATATGCAAAACACAAATTAAACTTAAAAATAGGAAAGAAACATTTTACCTTGGTCGTGCAACGCAATTCGTTGATTATATAAAACATCATCTGATAAGTATGTCCAACACTTTTTCCAAAGTAATTCAGGCCGACTTATAGAGCCAGATGACAATAATGTCACAAATAAATTTCTCAAAGAATATGCAGATGTCCAATAACTTGCTTCAATAATACCATCGATATACTTCTCATCATCCTCCAATAATCCTAAGACATAGCAAGCTTCACGATATGACTCGTAATGAATACCATTGACTTTCTTAATATCATCATAGCATTTAGGTCCACGGACGATATTGAGAAGACATCTTAAATGGTACATCTCACCGCAACCAGGTGGAACATAAAAAATTCGACCTAATGAGAAACATTTTTTTTTCTCGGAGTCCACTCTCTAGTCTTCTGTTTCCAAACAAACTTTTGTGGAAATTCTGCATATATGAGATTTTTTGCCTCTGGATATCGTTTGTTCACTTCAAACCAAGCTAAGAACATGCTTTCATTCACACTGGCACGATCAATAATGGTATCAATAGCATATGCGTCTGAGAAAATAATAGGCTGCTCGTCGGGTAAGTGAAATCTAAGTCGCTCAACAGGAGGGTTCTTATATTGGATCTCAAAATCAAACAATCTCCATGTTGTCTCACAAGCAAAAATGTATCTACAATCGTAATACATGTTAATTTCATCAATTGGTTTTTTGGATTCCTCCTCGTCTGTAGTTCTATAGAAGGATGCAGTTACACGATCATGTCCTTTATTCACATACTTGAACAAATATTTTATAGATCGAGACTGATTGCACCATTCAACATTCATATGACCTCCATACTTCAACAATAGATAACGATTATGAGGCACTACAAATCGATTATCTAGTTCAACACCATTCTTTAAAATCGTTCTTCCATCATCTTTGCGTCTATATAATGGATATCCGTTTTCATCAACCAAAGTATTTTCAACAAATTTTTTTGAAAAATGCTTTGAGCAACGACCATCTGTAACGCCCCAGTCCCAAAATACGTAGGACTAGGAATACGTAACATGCCAGCTGGGCATTCGACCAGACTCTGGTCCGACTCGAATACGCATAAGCTGTTTTATAATGGACACAATCTACATAATAAAACTATATATTTGTCTCTGTCACGACCCGATACCCAAATTGTTGGGCCGGGCCGAGCCATGTCCAGCCTACGCTTGGTCAAAGCGTAGTAAGCTGTTCTAAGAATAGACAATAAAGAATCTAAGCAGCTAACAGTTCTAAAACCATATTTAAAGTTCATCACAACACAACATCTATAAGCGAAGGTAAACAAGTACAGATATAATAATACACTTCCAAGTATCTAACTGGAGACAAAGTCCAGTAACCAAATATAAGTATAGACTAAAATCTAAGTCTCAAAACACATGAAAATAACTAAGCAAGGTTCCCCGCTGGGGCCTCTTCTGGAGCTAAGGCCAGGTCCTGAATGCAGTACCACAATATGTAACACACAGCGTTTCCTTCTCGAAAAGTATACCTACAACGTTATCCTGTCAGGACGGGAGCAAGTACAACCTCTACAACTAAAGTACTGAACATATAATGAAAGAGATGCACAACAAGAAACATGGTGATAAGTCTATAAAACAGAAAATACTAGAAACATGGCCTCATGGTACAACTGGGATCACAATATCATATTAACACAGGGAACATGGCATATCTGGAATCATGGTATATCTCATAATCTATCATGACAAGGATACATATGTCATAGAGACAGATGTATATGTAATGTTTAAAACTGTAGCAGGTACGTGATCGGTCAATAGATGTACAATGTGCTGGGGCACATAATGAAATGTACATACGTACAAGTTAACAAGCATAGGTGTACATCCGTACAGATATGCGGGGTAATGGCCTGCGGCAAGGTATGCATATAAAATGCGACCTTGCTCGCTACTATAGGGGGGTCATGATCACGTACACTACTATCAGTTTCCCCATAACCCATATTCTATCATGTGAGAGATACGAGAACAGTAAAAACATGTGAGAGACACTGGGAGTAATATAAGCATAGCCGGTACTGGGAACAATATGAAACATGTGAATACTCCGAGTAGTATAAAGCATAGTAAAACATGTACTGAGAACCAGTAAGGAACATGTGAAGATATGATAACTGTCCTAAGCATGGTAGGGACCAATTTAATGTAACATGTGAAGATTTAACTTGCAGTTATTCAGAAAGCAGTATTTTAACAGGGTTAATACATGTTCTAGCATTAAAAGACAGTAAATGAGTGTATAGATGTACTTGCCTCGAGCAAAGCAAGAATACTAGTACGAAAATATAGATGTCCGGTGTCCTATCAATAATGATATACAAACTC
Source organism: Iris pallida (assembly GCA_029216955.1). Taxonomy (NCBI): domain Eukaryota; kingdom Viridiplantae; phylum Streptophyta; class Magnoliopsida; order Asparagales; family Iridaceae; genus Iris; species Iris pallida. The sequence goes on along the minus strand of JANAVB010035417.1, from coordinate 4,718,340 downwards.
AGTTCTAAGTTATGTTCAATAATACACTAGTGGTGTGACACGACTCCTAACTGGACACTAACTAAGTGGGAACCTAGCATAAAAGTTTAATGTGGAGTGACACTATATCCAGACTAATTTTCTAGGGTCTTTACACTAGTGCGGGGTGAGGTCCAATACGACTAAAACACAAAACAACATAACAAGTTGCAAGTCGTAATTATTCAATAATTAAATCTACTGTACACTATGTTCCAATAATTTTTGAGATAGACAAAAAGCTCAAATATATATAAAATAAAGTACCAAAATGATCCTTGTTAATTATAGAAATTTATACTAATTTTTCTGGGATTTATAAACCTTCATAAATATTTATTAAAAATCAGTAAACACATGTATCCTGAAAATGAGTTCTGTTTTCCTATTTTTATAAAATACCAAAAGTACTTATTAAATGCTGAAAAAATTATAATAAATTATCTAAATTAACATAGTATTTAAATACAATTTTTTCCAAGATTTTTACAGCAATTAAAATATATATAAAAATTCAAAACCAGAAAGTAACAATATCTGGAAAAATAATTAATTATAAATTAAGGATGATACATAAGCAAAAATCTACAAATGTTGTCGGATGATAAAATAAATATCACCAACGTGTCCAGAACGGTCAAATCAGCTGGGATAGCCTACCCATAAGTCCAATTTGGACACAGGGGTAAAACGGTAATTTCGGGTCAAAATGATGTCTGCCGTTGGACACACTTTGCACCGAAAAGCGTGTCAGGATAGAAATCTACAAAACCTAGCAAATTATATATCCACGAATCCAGAATGACGATACGAACCCAACGGTATATCCGGAATAGGATTCCGATGTGCCGATCTCAAAATGATACGTTGACGCGACACTTGATATCCGGTTTGCACGAAAATGCGTGCCGGAACAAATGTCTTCAAAACTCAGCAAATTATATGTCAACGAGTCCAGAATGACAATACGAACTCAACGGTATATCCGAAATGGGATTCCGATGAGCCGATCTCAAAGTGACCCGTTGACTCGAAAAATGGGACCCACTTTGCACCGAAATGCGTGACAGGGCCCACGTTCTCCAAATTAAGCAAATTTTATATGAAAATATGCCAGAACGATGCCACGAGTCTACTTGTGGTGTCAGAAATTGAATTCGGAGTCCCGGGTTCAAAAATAGAATTTTACAAGTGCAAATTAAAGAATTCAGACGGCCAACTTTGGCGTCGAATTCGACCAACCGAACGTGCTTAAAATGAAACGAAATCTAAAGGAGACAGGAAGATGGTTATACCAGCTGTGCACAGGGACTGTGTGAGACTCGTCTCACAGTATCGGTATTTATATACGGATACGTATTTTGTATTGTATTTCGTATTTTCTCGGTTTTCGGAACGCTTTAAAATTTTCCCAAATTATAGATTTTCTCCTTGGTCGGTATACCGACGGTGTACCGGAGTATACCGACGGCATACCGCTGGATAGATTTTCCATATTTTAGATATTTTTGATTTCAGATATTTTCGTGAATAGTGTTTCCGATATTTTCATGAATAGTGTTTTGGATATTTTGATGAATAGTGTTTAGATATTTTCGTGAATAGTGTAGATGCACCCTATTATCCAATGGACAATTGGTTTTCTTTCAATGGCTAGGATTGACCTAGAATGTGACATGGATCACGATCCAACGGTCATGATTAATTCACCCCTTCTATATATATCCTATGAGTTTCTCTCTCCTCTCTCTTTTCTTTCCTTCACCATTTCTCCTTCACTCTCTTCTCTCTTCCTCAAGCTTAGGAAGGCTTGGCCTTGAGGCCTAGAGTGTGGTTTCGGAACCCCTCTTGGTGGTGGAGTAGAAGATTAGGCTCGGTTGCTAAAACCTAGGCAAGTACATCTTGCTCAAAAGTGACATGACCATACTTTATTTTTGTTTTCCATAGAAACTAAAGTTTTATTGGCCTATAATATGCTTCTTTAAATTGTTAACATGTTTAGTATATAGCACTTTTGGTTTTGATCGACAGTATTGCGTAGATCTGAGTTTCTAGATATAATTTTTGAGTATTTTGAAGTTTTGATCTATCAAATGTTTTAATTTGTGAAAACTAATACTTCCATGTTGTTGGAAATTCAATTCTATTCAATTTTGACTTTTGAAAGTCCGAATTTCGATTTAAAATGAAGTTTTTATGGCCGAAACAAGTTTTACCGAAAATCTGAATTTTGTTGCTGTTTGGAAAAACGGTATACCGCCGGTATACCGCAGTATACCACCGGTATGCCGGTTTTTGCACCAGAAACCTTCTGTCTTTAGCTTGGTATACCGTCGGTATACCGCAGTATACCGCCGGTATGCCGTTTTATGCTGTTTTAGGCTGTTTTTGTCCGTTTTTGCCCGTTTTTGTCCGTTTTTGATAATTTCTCGATTGTAATTAACTCTTAACATGATTAGATGACCTTGGATAGTTAAAGAATGATTGTACACTCTATATACATGGTACATGTTTATGTTCACGTATTGTTCTATGTCCAGATTATAGATAGTGGCCTGTCATGGTGCACTCCAGATTACTGTATATGCCTAGCTCGATTCAGTGGCTCGTAGTAGCGCACTCATGACTTGATTTTCTTATTGATTTCTAGACCCGAAATATGAGTACATGTTCTTTCTTGACACCGTAGATATAGCTTGTTGAATGTTTAATCTATTGCATCTTGGCACTGGACAATCGAGTGTGAGTATTGTTCCGTGTATCACGTGATGTTAGTACGGGAATGTTCGTAAGTGATAACTTACGATTTACTCGTACATAGCACACGTCATCTTAGGAAATTCTTGAGTGTCTAGGACTTGAGAATTTGACATGAATATGATAAGGTAAATGACTAGTAAATTCAAGTAGATCATTGTAGGAGGAAATTTGCACTACCAACCCCGAGCTCCAAGGGCCCCATGAGGCATGGCTCAACCCTGCTAGGCAAGGGCTCCATGACCTACCACGTTTGCGTGTATTGATATACGATCGAGTCACATGTCGTGCCGGGTTGCGGCACAGTCAGTTATATGTTTTCTTTTACAAGTTTATGATATGGTTGTTCATGTTACAAGTCTAGACACGTTTCATCTGCCAGCAGTCTTATTGGGCAATAGATGTACTACTCGTACCCCTGGACATCCGGGTATCTGCAGTAAGGTAGTTGCGAAGATCCTCAACTTGCATATTAGTAATTAGGATTGTGATAACCCTAGCTAGTTAATGATAGAAAGCCGTAGGCAATGATTGGCCGTGCACTTTTGATTGTGTGTTACCTTATATGCTCTTGTGTCGGTAAGTGGCCAGAGGCTAAGTTCTGCTAGGAGAAAGATCTGTAACCCCGGTCCTTGTTTGGTTTAAGGGTTGTAGCTCCGATTCCTAGTAGTTCCTAAACCCCTTGTTGCTCATCGGATTATTATGTTCTATAGTTATATTGTTCAGTATTTTCATTCAGTCATTTATATTCTCGAGATACGTGCATTGGTATCGCACTAATCTCGATCCGCATTTATTTACTTCTGTCATTATGTTGTTGTGTTGTTGTTAGACTTTGTCATTCACCTCGAGCCTTCCTTGTGGTACTTGCTATTTGGGGTCTGACCCCACTGGTTTTGCATGGCCAGGTTCCATAGTTGATCACGAGGATCTACCGTCTTCTCCTCCGGATGGTTCGCACTCAGAGGACCGATATGGATAGCGAGTGGGTTACCTTTATTTCCTACTTTATCTTATACTTTCATTTTGTGGTGTATTAGCCAAGGACATATGTTAGTCCTTATTTCTGGGTTTTGTTCCCTCCGTCTTAGTACGGCGTTGATGTATATTCTGGACAGCTGCTAGTTGTACATTTACGTACCTTTTGTATAGTCAGTTGATATATCTTATATTATGTCAGCTCTCATGATTATGTATGTACTTGTGTTTGGGACGCCTTACCCATCTCATATATGATTTACTCTTTATTGCTTCTTATGTTGATTGGATTGAGATAAGATTTGTTCGACCTTAGGAGTCGTCAGTGGCATGCTAGAGTCCACCCACTTGTCTTCTAGACAGCTTTGACCGTATCTCGGGGTACTGGCGTACTCTGATATACGTAGCTGGCTTTGTCTCGCCCCCGATCTCCAGTATTCTGGTTCTGGGGCGTGACAGGGTTTTTTCGGTGGCCCATGCAGGTCTGTCTTCAGACTTGTGGGGGATTCATCTTGTTAGAATCTCAATCCTATATTTGTCTTCGTTTGATCTCCCCTTACTTATCGTATTTCTCGCTTTCCTTGAACTGTAATCATGATTGACATATCCTTGTTCTATTCATGTCCATTATTGATATCACGTGTCCTTATCATTCAGGGACACTGCACCTTCTTACCTATTTCTTTTGAGGATTTTATTGCTCCGTCTTCTTCCATGGTTCAGGCAGTATGTCGGCATCAGATTCCGCATCCACAGAGTCAGGTACCGGTACCATCTCAGCACCTGTTTGGCAGCTCAGTTCACTACACGCCAGTCAGTTCAATCAGCAAAGTCAGCCCGAATCCCGTGTTCAGCATCCCCTTTCGACGTGGTCTCAGCAGTTTCAATGTTAGCATTCGGCACAGTTTGCCCAGGTCCAGTAAATCAGGTAAAATTCAGCAGCAGGTAAGAGCAGCAGTCCCGATGCATAGGCAGAGAGAGTTTGTTATCATAGAGCAGATGTTGGTTGAGGGCAGTCAGATTGTTGGTAAGCTTCTGAGGTGTTCCTTCAGTCATTCTTATTCTTGGGTTTCGTTGACGGCCTTGTATTCCATTCATACCCGGAATGCGATGGTCGACTTGACATATTCGGCGAGTGAACACGAGTTTCTCGTACCACTCATCTGCCTCCGTATCTCGTGATACACGATATCTATCATGTATCCCTTCTACGTAGGTGCGTCCTGGATTAGAGTCATGTCTTCGACTGAGTCGTTGGTACCGACTTACTTCGAAACTTGACCCTTGTCCACTTTGTGAGTCAGCGTAGGCAAGCGAGGACGAATCCCTACTAAACTGACTCAGGGGTATATTATTCCATATGCCTCCTTTTCTTGTATTACATATGTATGTATTTATTATTTTCCATATTTATTTAAATTCTGTATCTCAAATATCACTTGTACACGGGATGTTTTCTTTCGATGTGTTATGATTTTACATTGTTTTAGCCTGTGTATTTTTGCTCGACTGGCTTTAGGAAATTCCGAGGACGAAATTTTCTAAGTTGTGGAGAGTTGTGAGACTCGTCTCACAGTATCGGTATTTATATACGGATACGTATTTTGTATTGTATTTCGTATTTTCTCGGTTTTCGGAACGCTTTAAAATTTTCCCAAATTATAGATTTTCTCCTTGGCCGGTATACCGACGGTGTACCGGAGTATACCGACGGCATACCGCTCGGATAGATTTTCCATATTTTAGATATTTTTGATTTCAGATATTTTCGTGAATAGTGTTTCCGATATTTTCATGAATAGTGTTTTGGATATTTTGATGAATAGTGTTTAGATATTTTCGTGAATAGTGTAGATGCACCCTATTATCCAATGGACAATTGGTTTTCTTTCAATGGCTAGGATTGACCTAGAATGTGACATGGATCACGATCCAACGGTCATGATTAATTCACCCCTTCTATATATATCCTATGAGTTTCTCTCTCCTCTCTCTTTTCTTTCCTTCACCATTTCTCCTTCACTCTCTTCTCTCTTCCTCAAGCTTAGGAAGGCTTGGCCTTGAGGCCTAGAGTGTGGTTTCGGAACCCCTCTTGGTGGTGGAGTAGAAGATTAGGCTCGGTTGCTAAAACCTAGGCAAGTACATCTTGCTCAAAAGTGACATGACCATACTTTATTTTTGTTTTCCATAGAAACTAAAGTTTTATTGGCCTATAATATGCTTCTTTAAATTGTTCACATGTTTAGTATATAGCACTTTTGGTTTTGATCGACAGTATTGCGTAGATCTGAGTTTCTAGATATAATTTTTGAGTATTTTGAAGTTTTGATCTATCAAATATTTTAATTTGTGAAAACTAATACTTCCATGTTGTTGGAAATTCAATTCTATTCAATTTTGACTTTTGAAAGTCCGAATTTCGATTTAAAATGAAGTTTTTATGGCCGAAACAAGTTTTACCGAAAATCTGAATTTTGTTGCTGTTTGGAAAAACGGTATACCACCGGTATACCGCAGTATACCGCCGGTATGCCGGTTTTTGCACCAGAAACCTTCTGTCTTTAGCCCGGTATATCGCCGGTATACCGCAGTATACCGCCGGTATGCCGTTTTATGCTGTTTTAGGCTGTTTTTGTCCGTTTTTGTCCATTTTTGTCCGTTTTTGATAATTTCTCGATTGTAATTAACTCTTAACATGATTAGATGACCTTGGATAGTTAAAGAATGATTGTACACTCTATATACATGGTACATGTTTATGTTCACGTATTGTTCTATGTCCAGATTATAGATAGTGGCCTGTCATGGTGCACTCCAGATTACTGTATATGCCTAGCTCGATTCAGTGGCTCGTAGTAGCGCACTTATGACTTGATTTTCTTATTGATTTCTAGACCCAAAATATGAGTACATGTTCTTTCTTGACATCGTGGATATAGCTTGTTGAATGTTTAATCTATTGCATCTTGGCACTGGACAATCGAGTGTGAGTATTGTTCCGTGTATCACGTGATGTTAGTACGGGAATGTTCGTAAGTGATAACTTACGATTTACTCGTACATAGCACACGTCATCTTAGGAAATTCTTGAGTGTCCACGACTTGAGAATTTGACATGAATATGATAAGGTAAATGACTAGTAAATTCAAGTAGATCATTGTAGGAGGAAATTCGCACTACCAACCCCGAGCTCCAAGGGCCCCATGAGGCATGGCTCTACCCTGCTAGGCAAGGGCTCCATGACCTACCATGTTTGCGTGTATTGATATACGATCGAGTCACATGTCGTGCCGGGTTGCGGCACAGTCAGTTATATGTTTTCTTTTACAAGTTTATGATATGGTTGTTCATGTTACAAGTCTAGACACGTTTCATCTGCCAGCAGTCTTGTTGGGCAATAGATGTACTACTCGTACCCCTGGACATCCGGGTATCTGCAGTCAGGTAGTTGCGAAGATTCTCAACTTGCATATTAGTAATTAGGATTGTGATAACCCTAGCTAGTTAATGATAGAAAGCCGTAGGCAATGATTGGCCGTGCACTTTTGATTGTGTGTTACCTTATATGCTTTTGTGTCGGTAAGTGGCCAGAGGCTAAGTTCTGCTAGGAGAAAGATCTGCAACCCCGGTCCTTGTTTGGTTTAAGGGTTGTAGCTCCGATTCCTAGTAGTTCCTAAACCCCTTGTTGCTCATCGGATTATTATGTTCTATAGTTATATTGTTCAGTATTTCCATTCAGTCATTTTTATTCTCGAGATACGTGCATTGGTACCGCACTAATCTCAATCCGTATTTATTTACTTCTGTCATTATGTTGTTGTGTTGTTGTTGGACTTTGTCATTCACCTCGAGCCTTCCTTGTGGTACTTGCTATTTGGGGTCTGACCCCACTGGTTTTGCATGGCCAGGTTCCATAGTTGATCACGAGGATCTACCGTCTTCTCCTCCGGATGGTTCGCACTCAGAGGACCGATATGGATAGCGAGTGGGTTACCTTTATTTCCTACTTTATCTTATACTTTCATTTTGTGGTGTATTAGCCAAGGACATATGTTAGTCCTTATTTCTGGGTTTTGTTCCCTCCGTCTTAGTACGGCGTTGATGTATATTCTGGACAGCTGCTAGTTGTACATTTACGTACCTTTTGTATAGTCAGTTGATATATCTTATATTATGTCAGCTCTCATGATTATGTATGTACTTGTGTTTGGGACGCCTTACCCATCTCATATATGATTTACTCTTTATTGCTTCTTATGTTGATTGGATTGAGATAAGATTTATTCGACCTTAGGAGTCGTCAGTGGCATGCTAGAGTCCACCCACTTGTCTTCTAGACAGCTTTGACCGTATCTCGGGGTACTGGCGTACTCTGATATACGTAGCTGGCTTTGTCTCGTCCCCGATCTCCAGTATTCTGGTTCTGGGGCGTGACAAACTGGTAGCGCGTCAACCGGAGCTGCGACGGCAAAGTTACGAGCTGACGAAGTCGGCTCCACGAAACTGTCCAAAAATGTCATGACCCGCACCCACTGTGAGGGTACGAGAACGTAACAACGCCCAGCCTACGCCGCAGTGTCGGCAGTAGAACGTTGTTCTAGGTCATGAACTATAACTAACATAATATGAATACTCTCCATAAGGAGGCCAACACAGAGGTACAACTCAATCACAATCTAGAGATAGAATGTAGCACGATAAGATAGATAAGAAATCCTCAACTGAGGTACATCAGAAATAAAATACAAGTCTCAACATCTACTAGTCTCAATATCTCTAAAATATACAACTCTGGAAATAAGACAACAACTAAACATGAAAAGAAGATCAGACTAAGCTAACTACACTATGCAAAGGTGCCATCCTCAACAGCTGCCCGAACCTCCCCAGGGGTCCAGGTCGCAAGTGTCATCTAGGCAGCTCCAAAGTAAGGGGTGCAGGGTTCCTCATCATCCTCTGTAAAATTTTCAACAGGTCCAGTCAGGACGGAAGCGAGCACAGTACAACTCAACAGTTCATAGCAGGTTAGAAAATATAATCATACAGTAAAGTAAGATGCAGGTACTGAAAGAAATGATGTATATAAACAGAGAGAGAGAGAGCTGTAATAGAAATATCCACTATAAATAAAGAGCTACCAGTGACTAGTGATTTAGAGCACAAAGTCGACATGTGAACGGCTTGATTGTACATGGCTATACTAAAGAGGCGTACATGGCTATTCTACTTTGGAAATTGTTCACATGGCTATTTATACTCCCCCGTACCCCCAATCAATACACAAGGATCCAGCCAGGTTATGTTATATGATGCTATGTAACAGCCCCCGAAGGGTGGTAGACCCCGAAGGTGATAAGACCCCGAAGGTAATAAGACCCCGAAGGTAATAAGACCCCGAAGGTAATGGACCCCGAAGGTAATGGACCCCGAAGGTAGTGGACCCCGAAGGTAGTACATAGCAGTCCCATAAATGGGATAAGGATTCTAGGAAGACTCTACGATCATAAGAGTATATGTCGTAAGTGATCAAAGAACCAATGAAGCATATGATACGTCATGTAAGTGAAACGCACAGAACATGTAGTACCTGATGCTCCCTAAGGATAACATCTCAAGAAGGGATCCATATAGTACCAATCTGTATGACCAACGTGACAGTACAAGTAAAGTAATCTACTGCAGGAAATAATTCTAAGTAGGATATGAAATGATCAGAGAATGTACTCGCCTGTATCTGAATGTCTGAAGTAAATGTACTGTCCGAGATGAGGCACCTGACTCCTAGTTAGAGCAACACAAGTCAAGATGTATACAGGGGATGATAAATGTAATCTACAATGTATCTGCATGCTGTCTAGGTCGAACTAGGCCAAAGTCAACTCTTGGTCAACTCTGGTCAACTACACTAGTCAAACTAGGTCAACTAGGTCAAGACTGACTCTAACAAGTCTAATAAGTCTCACTAGGCCTAACCAAGCCTAGTCTAGCAATCACACACCATCACAGATCATAGAGAACACATATTACATATTTATACATGTTGACATTACATTCTCATATTATCCAACATTGCATTTATAACTCGCGTATATATACCACTCATTAACTTACACTATCACATGCATTCCTATATACTAGCATACATATACAAGGCCTATATATATATATGTCTATAAAGCCTATTCAAACACAAAGTACATTTCACATATATTATATTTATCTAATATATACATATAGGAACTAATATCACTATAATCATGCATTATTATATATAGGTATACAAGAAAACATACAAGTATTGGTGTGTGGGTGCATTGATACAAGGGTGTGTGTGTGATGGGAGTTTGCAGTCACAAAACAGGGCAACATAAACTGTGCATGACAGGAAAAGGAAGAAAGGAATTCAATTTTCAAGTGACAACAGTTCATCAAAATCATTTCCAGGTAATAAGGAAAACTGGGAACACAAGGTCCCCCCCCATCTCAGTTTGACAAGTGAGTAATCAGTTTAACCATTAGAACCTAACATTTCAGTCTACAGTTGAATGCAGGAAAAGTATTTAGTGATCATGTACACTAGTGCAACAGGACAATTCCAAGTTTGCTTTAACAGTTAACATATTTCAAAGACAATCAATGAGGGAGGGCAACCAATACTTGACAGTTCAAATGAATGAGAAGAAAACTGGAAATACTTCAAGAATAGGGAAAACTGGAACACTCAATCTTGTTCTCACTAATTTCAGTTTACTGTGAATATATATTTCAGTTCATGACTAATAAGTAAGGAAAAAAAAACAATGTACATATAGGAAATCTGAGAACTAACTGGGAACACCAATCCTTCCCAGGTTAAACAGAACCCATATTGCATTCCCAGGTTCAATGTAAACTGGAAGCTATTTGGAATCAACAGGAATCATATTGAATAATGAGAAGGGAAAATCAATTACAACTAATCATTATAGATACACAAATTTCTCAGGTTTGATTGAAACTTGAACTATCATTGGAATTAAGGAATCAGTCCAAAGAAGTAAACTGGAAACTAATATTCAATCTACTAACTGTCTAATCCAATTTGTTAACAGTTCAATGAAAAGGAAAAAACTGGAACTATTATTGGATTCAGGAAATCAGTTTCAAAGGATAAAACTAGAAATTCTTTATCTTGTTTAACTGGAACACTCAAATTTCCCAGGTAATGAAACTGAAACACCATGAATTTAGTTCAACACCCCACAGTTAGGCCACATCAATTAGCAGGTTTTACATAATCTCATAGCACACCAAAACTCAAAAATCGAATGTGAAAGCCTAGCTAACATTGGATGTAATTCTCAAAAAATGCATATAGTTAAATGAAGAACATTAAATCACAGGTTTAAATGGAGGGAATCAGTTCACATTAAACAGGAAAATCAGCTTTAAAGGAATGACAGTGAACACATTGAAGAATCAACCCAACTATCCAATTTCTATATACACAAACCCAAGCCAAAATTCGAATGCCCAAGCTAAGCTAACATATATCATGACATGTAGGTTCAAATTAACTTGAGAAATCATAACAGGAAAGGGGTTTTAAATTGTTTGGAAACTGGAGGAACCCAGTGTCAGTGTTGGTATCAGAACACACACTGTCCACACAACAAATCGAACCAAACACCATATAAACCCAAACAAATTAATTAGCACAGTGTACAGAGATTAAGGAATGTGTTAGGACATAAATTAGCATTCTAATCATAACTTAAACCATAATGAAAATCATTAGCAACAGGAATTTAGAACAGTGATACTCACTGATACCTTATGTATCAGTCAACTAGGAACATTCAAATCACATTCGATTTTTCTCAAATCAATTTAGTAGTTCAGGAAGAACATTAGGTAGATATTAAATAGGTATATCAGTAGGTAACATACAAACCAAATGGTGTCCTAAAACAGGACACACGAGTGTCCAGAACAATACACACACGCACGAGCCTGCACGAACTCGCATGATCAGTGCACGTGCCTGCACGCACCCGACACGAATCCTTAGGACACGAAACTTTGGGGGTGACACGACAGTCACTGCCCCTTGCTTCACGTCCAATGGCACGTGCCCAAGTGTCCTGTATGAGCCGCACGACCCTGCGGGTAGCAGGACAGTGCGCCCAGGCGTGCGCGACCGTGTCCGCGAGTCCATTTCGACTCGGACACGACTCAAATCCAACTCAGTCAAGCACAGTCGCGTAAGCGACAACAAAATAAGAATTTTCATTCAAACACAATTCAAAAACAGTGAAGAAAATCCTATTGAGGCATTAGGTCGAACACTTGCGACCATGGTCTGATACGTGTCCGATATGGACACGTATCGGACACGAACCCTAGCAATGCCTATACCAACAGAGAGAGGCAACCTAGGGCTTCCTAACCATGCAAGGAAATCGATATTTGGTGGAGGGAATGGAAAGTTACCTAGGTGTGTTCCTTCACAAGAAAAAGCCCCAAAAATGAGATCTCCTCTAGCTAGCCAATGGCTCCAAATTGGCCCAAACCTGAGATTATCCTCCATGAACAGTAGGAAAAAGAAATTTAGATCACTATGGAAGAAGTCTAAATGAAAATGGACCATTAATGAATAAACTATGAAGAAATTTCAAGAAAACAAACCTTGTTCTTAGAATGGTGGAAGAGTGGAAAGAGGCACAAGTTTCAAGAGAGATTTTATAGGGATAGGTGCCCCATGTGGCTGTCATCAATGCTAGGTTTAGGGTTTTGGAGAATCAATCTAAGGGCTCTCATCCCATCTAGTTATTCAAGGGTCAATCAAGGTCCCCCCTTAATCAAGTTGCAACCTAGTCATTCTAACTAGTCATGACTAACCATGACCAACTCAATTTCTAACTTAGTCTAACTATGACTAACTAGGACTAACCTAGGTTAGGTCAATTCTAGGTTGGGGCTACTAACAATCACATGGCAATCAATTAAATAATATTAAATCACACCATTTAATATAGTATATATTAATTCCAAATAATTATAATAATTTCAATAAATTCAAGATAACCAATATCCTCAAGCTAAATGTAATAAACAAAAATCTCTACCCACATGGTTAGGCTCTAGGGCAGGCAGTCACTACGGCTTCACTAGCTGCACACCAAATCACAAGTCATGACTCAAGCCGTTTTTAAATTGTTTAAAAAATTATTAAAATCACCAAAAATTATATTATTAAACTAATTACCATAATTAAATAATTTAAATACAAAATTTCAAAATTACCCTTATTTGGAAAACTGGGTGTTACAATCCTACCCACCTTATAAAAATTTTGTCCTCGAAATTAAGATGGTAGCAGTCCTTCTAGGTCAAACAACCCACAATCAAAGTCTCAAACATACCGTCAGATAATCATATGCGTCCGTCCAAAATCATGATACTCAGAATCTTCGTCATGCTAGCGAGCAAGGCTACGATAATCACAGAGTCCTCGACTAAGGCACATACCTCTAGAATCATGGTATTTAAAATTTTCGCATTGTCGCATGCTTGGCAGCGAAAACCTTAAATTCCCATACCCGAGAAATACGTCCTAAATCTGACTATATGTCCTCACTATGCCAGCTAACACGACTATCGAAGATTCTAGATTTCATAACTGGGTGACCTAGCCCATATGATTCATCTCAGAAGAAGGTCAAACATAACACAAGAACAACAGGACAAAATTGATAAATCAACAAGGAACAGAAGGAATCGGGATTTCAAGACAGTTATAAGAGGCAATTGCAGAATTTGATTCAAAAGAACGGAACCTGTAACTAGATCTCCAACGGCCTGAGCATCTTCGACTATCCTGGCGAAAGCTCGCCCTTGCTGGCCTCCCCTGGCCTGCTGCTGATGCTGCATGTACCTCTGCTGTTGAGTCGGTAAGGGTGATCCCCTCTGCTGGCCTACCGGAGCCCTAGCTCCTGCTCCCTGAACTGCCTGTCCTGATGACTCGGGACACTCTCTCAGACGATGATCGGATCCTCCGCAAAGCAAACATCTGCCCAGCCTCTTCCGGCATTCGCCCCAACCATGCCCTGGTCTCTTACAAAAAGGGCAAATGATAACAAGCTGCTGTCCCGGGGTCTGCTGCTGCCTCTGTGGCTGCTGCGTCTGCTGAAAGGGTACACAGCCCTGAAACTGACGCTGCTGAAGGTAGACCCTCGGCTGCTGGTACTGCTGCTAAAACTGTAGAAGTAGCATCTGCTGCTGGAACTGTAGAGGTAGCATCTGCTGTGGATACTGCTGCTGAAACTGTAGGGATAGCATATGCTGCGGATACTGCTGCTGAATCTGCAAGCGGGGCATCTGATGCGGATACTGCTGCTGAGTCTGTAGGTGGGGCCTCTTGGCCGGGCCTGCACTGCCACTAGCTCCCTGAGTATCTCGCGTCCTCTTCTCCTTCAGCCCAAGATCATCCTCCGCTGTCATGGCTCCTACCAGAATCTGCTCGAAAGTGGCGTCGCGGCCGCTCTTAGTATATGACTTGATCTCCTTGATCAAACCCCTGCGGAACCTCCTCGCCTTCCCGACCTCGGTAAGGTCCTCGATGAATCTGCTCAAACGGCTGAACTCTCCAGCGTACTCCTCAACGGTCTGGTTCCCCTGAACCAAACTCTCGAACTGTGCCTCTATAGCACGGAGTGCGGTATCGGAAAAGAATTTCTCCTTGAACAGTTTCTTGAACGCTGCCCAAGTTTGACCGGCTGTACCAATCCTCGGGTCCGTCTGGTACCAGGTACGGGCCAAGTCCTGCATCTGGCTGGCGGCTGCCTCGATCTGTAATCCTGCTGGTATCTGTGCCAATCGGAATACCTCCTCGATGTGCTCTATCCAATCGTCAGCGTATATGATGCCCTCTGTACCCTTGAAGTCTCGGGGTCCCATCTTCTTGAAGGAATGGATGTCTGGAGTCCTCGGCTGATACGGCTGCATTTGACCTCCCTGTGGCTGAGCAGCCACTAGCTCTACTGTCGTCCTGACTAACTGATGAGTATCCTGCATGCTCTGTCGGATATCAGCAGACTGGCTCTGCTGTATCTGTCGCTGAGACTCCAAGAACTGCTGAAAAAGGGCAAACATCTGAGCCGCATCCACTGTCCCTGAAGGTAACTGCTGCTGGTACAGATCTGGAATGACGGAAGAAGACCTCCGGACAGGTGGAGGTACACTCCCAAAAGCTACAGAAGCTCCAATATGAGCAGAAATAGGGGGTACTGTGGTCCCAGCATCCACAATCGGGTGAGGGGTGGTAGGCCTCTCACCAGCGTCTGCTGAGCCAGAGCGATGCGATCGTGTCTCAATCACCATCCTGGAGACATATCAAACAAGGAATCAATACTGAGATAGAAACGATAGTTCAAGGGAGGATAGTTATTCAAGGAAGTATCAGAAATTTAGATAGCAGGAATTCAGTTAGAGTTTTTCCTAATGTGATTGAGTACCTCAAAATAACTCCTAATCCTACTGCAGGCTGTAGTGGTACTCTAGTTCGAATACCACTACACAAACTCGACCTGCATGGGCCACCACTAAAAACGTGTCACGACCCGCACCCACTGTGAGGGTACGAGAATGTAACAACGCCCAGCCTACGCCGTAGTGTCGGCAGTAGAACGCTGTTCTAGGTCATGAACTATAACTAACATAATATGAATACTCTCCATAAGGAGGCCAACACAGAGGTACAACTCAATCACAATCTAGAGATAGAATGTAGCACGATAAGATAGATAAGAAATCCTCAACTGAGGTACATCAGAAATAAAATACAAGTCTCAACATCTACTAGTCTCAATATCTCTAAAATATACAACTCTGGAAATAAGACAACAACTAAACATGAAAAGAAGATCAGACTAAGCTAACTACACTATGCAAAGGTGCCATCCTCAACAGCTGCCCGAACCTCCCCAGGGGTCCAGGTCGCAAGTGTCATCTAGGCAGCTCCAAAGTAAGGGGTGCAGGGTTCCTCATCATCCTCTGTAAAATTTTCAACAGGTCCAGTCAGGACGAAAGCGAGCACAGTACATCTCAACAGTTCATAGCAGGTTAGAAAATATAATCATACAGTAAAGTAAGATGCAGGTACTGAAAGAAATGCTGTATATAAACAGAGAGAGCTGTAATAGAAATATCCACTATAAATAAAGAGCTACCAGTGACTAGTGATTTAGAGCACAAAGTCGACATGTGAACGGCTTGATTGTACATGGCTATACTAAAGAGGCATACATGGCTATTCTACTTTGGAAATTGTTCACATGGCTATTTATACTCCCCCGTACCCCCAATCAATACACAAGGATCCAGCCAGGTTATGTTATATGATGCTATGTAACAGCCCCCGAAGGGTGGTAGACCCCGAAGGTGATAAGACCCCGAAGGTAATAAGACCCCGAAGGTAATGGACCCCGAAGGTAATGGACCCCGAAGGTAGTGGACCCCGAAGGTAGTACATAGCAGTCCCATAAATGGGATAAGGATTCTAGGAAGACTCTACGATCATAAGAGTATATGTTGTAAGTGATCAAAGAACCAATGAAGCATATGATACGTCATGTAAGTGAAATACACAGAACATGTAGTACCTGATGCTCCCTAAGGATAACATCTCAAGAAGGGATCCATATAGTACCAATCCGTATGACCAACGTGACAGTACAAGTAAAGTAATCTACTGCAGAAAATAATTCTAAGCAGGATATGAAATGATCAGAGAATGTACTCGCCTGTATCTGAATGTCTGAAGTAAATGTACTGTCCGAGATGAGGCACCTGACTCCTAGTTAGAGCAACACAAGTCAAGATGTATACAGGGGATGATAAATGTAATCTACAATGTATCTGCATGCTGTCTAGGTCGAACTAGGCCAAAGTCAACTCTTGGTCAACTCTGGTCAACTACACTAGTCAAACTAGGTCAACTAGGTTAAGACTGACTCTAACAAGTCTAATAAGTCTCACTAGGCCTAACCAAGCCTAGTCTAGCAATCACACACCATCACAGATCATAGAGAACACATATTACATATTTATACATGTTGACATTACATTCTCATATTATCCAACATTGCATTTATAACTCGCGTATATATACCACTCATTAACTTACACTATCACATGCATTCCTATATACTAGCATACATATACAAGGCCTATATATATATATGTCTATAAAGCCTATTCAAACACAAAGTACATTTCACATATATTATATTTATCTAATATATACATATAGGAACTAATATCACTATAATCATGCATTATTATATATAGGTATACAAGAAAACATACAAGTGTTGGTGTGTGGGTGCATTGATACAAGGGTGTGTGTGTGATGGGAGTTTGCAGTCACAAAACAGGGCAACATAAACTGTGCATGACAGGAAAAGGAAGAAAGGAATTCAATTTTCAAGTGACAACAGTTCATCAAAATCATTTCCAGGTAATAAGGAAAACTGGGAACACAAGGTCCCCCCCCATCTCAGTTTGACAAGTGAGTAATCAGTTTAACCATTAGAACCTAACATTTCAGTCTACAGTTGAATGCAGGAAAAGTATTTAGTGATCATGTACACTAGTGCAACAGGACAATTCCAAGTTTGCTTTAACAGTTAACATATTTCAAAGACAATCAATGAGGGAGGGCAACCAATACTTGACAGTTCAAATGAATGAGAAGAAAACTGGAAATACTTCAAGAATAGGGAAAACTGGAACACTCAATCTTGTTCTCACTAATTTCAGTTTACTGTGAATATATATTTCAGTTCATGACTAATAAGTAAGGAAAAAAAAACAATGTACATATAGGAAATCTGAGAACTAACTGGGAACACCAATCCTTCCCAGGTTAAACAGAACCCATATTGCATTCCCAGGTTCAATGTAAACTGGAAGCTATTTGGAATCAACAGGAATCATATTGAATAATGAGAAGGGAAAATCAATTACAACTAATCATTATAGATACACAAATTTCTCAGGTTTGATTGAAACTTGAACTATCATTGGAATTAAGGAATCAGTCCAAAGAAGTAAACTGGAAACTAACATTCAATCTACTAACTGTCTAATCCAATTTGTTAACAGTTCAATGAAAAGGAAAAAACTGGAACTATTATTGGATTCAGGAAATCAGTTTCAAAGGATAAAACTGGAAATTCTTTATCTTGTTTAACTGGAACACTCAAATTTCCCAGGTAATGAAACTGAAACACCATGAATTTAGTTCAACACCCCACAGTTAGGCCACATCAATTAGCAGGTTTTACATAATCTCATAGCACACCAAAACTCAAAAATCGAATGTGAAAGCCTAGCTAACATTGGATGTAATTCTCAAAAAATGCATATAGTTAAATGAAGAACATTAAATCACAGGTTTAAATGGAGGGAATCAGTTCACATTAAACAGGAAAATCAGCTTTAAAGGAATGACAGTGAACACATTGAAGAATCAACCCAACTATCCAATTTCTATATACACAAACCCAAGCCAAAATTCGAATGCCCAAGCTAAGCTAACATATATCATGACATGTAGGTTCAAATTAACTTGAGAAATCATAACAGGAAAGGGGTTTTAAATTGTTTGGAAACTGGAGGAACCCAGTGTCAGTGTTGGTATCAGAACACACACTGTCCACACAACAAATCGAACCAAACACCATATAAACCCAAACAAATTAATTAGCACAGTGTACAGAGATTAAGGAATGTGTTAGGACATAAATTAGCATTCTAATCATAACTTAAACCATAATGAAAATCATTAGCAACAGGAATTTAGAACAGTGATACTCACTGATACCTTATGTATCAGTCAACTAGGAACATTCAAATCACATTCGATTTTTCTCAAATCAATTTAGTAGTTCAGGAAGAACATTAGGTAGATATTAAATAGGTATATCAGTAGGTAACATACAAACCAAATGGTGTCCTAAAACAGGACACACGAGTGTCCAGAACAATACACACACGCACGAGCCTGCACGAACTCGTATGATCAGTGCACGTGCCTGCACGCACCCGACACGAATCCTTAGGACACGAAACTTCGGGGGTGACACGACAGTCACTGCCCCTTGCTTCACGTCCAATGGCACGTGCCTAAGTGTCCTGTATGAGCCACACGACCCTGCGGGTAGCAGGACAGTGCGCCCAGGCGTGCGCGACCGTGTCCGCGAGTCCATTTCGACTCGGACACGACTCAAATCCAACTCAGTCAAGCACAGTCGCGTAAGCGACAACAAAATAAGAATTTTCATTCAAACACAATTCAAAAACAGTGAAGAAAATCCTATTGAGGCATTAGGTCGAACACTTGCGACCATGGTCTGATACGTGTCCGATATGGACACGTATCGGACACGAACCCTAGCAATGCCTATACCAACAGAGAGAGGCAACCTAGGGCTTCCTAACCATGCAAGGAAATCGATATTTGGTGGAGGGAATGGAAAGTTACCTAGGTGTGTTCCTTCACAAGGAAAAGCCCCAAAAATGAGATCTCCTCTAGCTAGCCAATGGCTCCAAATTGGCCCAAACCTGAGATTATCCTCCATGAACAGTAGGGGAAAGAAATTTAGATCACTATGGAAGAAGTCTAAATGAAAATGGACCATTAATGAATAAACTATGAAGAAATTTCAAGAAAACAAACCTTGTTCTTAGAATGGTGGAAGAGTGGAAAGAGGCACAAGTTTCAAGAGAGATTTTATAGGGATAGGTGCCCCATGTGGCTGTCATCAATGCTAGGTTTAGGGTTTTGGAGAATCAATCTAAGGGCTCTCATCCCATCTAGTTATTCAAGGGTCAATCAAGGTCCCCCCTTAATCAAGTTGCAACCTAGTCATTCTAACTAGTCATGACTAACCATGACCAACTCAATTTCTAACTTAGTCTAACCATGACTAACTAGGACTAACCTAGGTTAGGTCAATTCTAGGTTGGGGCTACTAACAATCACATGGCAATCAATTAAATAATATTAAATCACACCATTTAATATAGTATATATTAATTCCAAATAATTATAATAATTTCAATAAATTCAAGATAACCAATATCCTCAAGCTAAATGTAATAAACAAAAATCTCTACCCACATGGTTAGGCTCTAGGGCAGGCAGTCACTACGGCTTCACTAGCTGCACACCAAATCACAAGTCATGACTCAAGCAGTTTTTAAATTGTTTAAAAAAATTATTAAAATCACCAAAAATCATATTATTAAACTAATTACCATAATTAAATAATTTAAATACAAAATTTCAAAATTACCCTCATTTGGAAAACTGGGTGTTACAAAAAATAGTTCAATTTAAAACGTCAACTTGGTGGCCAGTTTTGAGGTATCAAACGACATAATTAACGGACGAAAATTGACAGGAGTGAAGATGGATATACCGAGATTGCGACGGAGCAAAGAGTTTGCCGATCCAACGGTCGGATCTTCCAGAAAATACGTGCGAAGTTACTGTCCCGAGACGCGAATTCTGAAGTTTGAAATCGCGCGTCACGGCGGGATTTCGACGTAAATGCACGAATCGCCTATTTCCAGCGTCGGACGACGGAGGCGGCAACGGAGAGTTCGCCGGGGGTGCGCCTGGCCAGGAGAGGGTCCACGACGGCCATGCGGTGGCGCCACGCACGGTGGTGCGGGCCGGCCACAAGTGGCGTGCGGCCATGCACGCGCGTGCGGGGGTGGCGCGGTCGCCACTTCTGCTCGCTGCTGCTGCTGTTCATGCGTGCGGCTGCGGCGGCACGGCGGTGCCTCGGCGTGGTGGGGTACGGAGTGGTGGAGGAGATGGTGGCGGTGGTGGTGTTGTAATGGTTTTGATGATGGTGATGAAGATGAAGATGGTAATGGTGATGATGAACTTGATGATGATGATGGTGGAGTATGGAGGAGGAGAGGGAGGAGCTCGGGGGGGATGCTCGGCTGTGGAGGAGGGTTCGGCCAGGGGAGGAAGAGGGGGTCGGCTGTGGAGTGTGTGTGTGTGTGTTTGTTGAGAGAGAGAGAAATTTGTGTGTGTGTATATAAAGAGAGTGAGTGAGAGTTTGAATTAAAATATTTAGAGAGAGAGAGAGGGGGGGGTGTTCTTGTGCTGGTGATGGGAAGGGTGAGGTGGTGTGTTTGTGTAGGTGTTGTAGGAGAGAGAGAGGGATGTTTGTATGTATATATAATATATAGAAGAGAGAGAGAGATAGATAGAGATATTAATTTGAGAGAGAGAAAAAATATGGAAAGGGAGAAAAGTAGGTCGGCCAAGGGGGGTGTGCTGTGAGGTAGAGGGGTTGGGGTTGTGTGTGTTTGTTTGTTATAGGAAAGAGAGTGAGAGAGTTATATATATATGTATATATATATATGTGTATATATATATATATATATATATATATATATATATATATATATATATATATATATATATATATATATATATATAATAAATGAGATATTTATAAAATAGAGAGAGGAAGAGACATTTTTCAAAATAGAAAAAAGGGGAAAATTAAGTGGGGTACTTGGACATGCATGAGAGGACAACGTGGAGCTGGGGTTCGGGTCCGATCGAGCCGGGTCGGGTCAAAATCGGACAGAGTGCAATAATTGAAATTAAATACGTATTTATAATCACGGAAAAATAAATAATATACGGGGACTCCAATAAATGGGACACAAGCGTCATGCAGGTAGTAGGCTTCATGTGGGCCACGTCCATACTTTGGGTCGACTAGGTTGGGTCGATATCGGGTCCCGAAATTAAATTGGAAATTAAATCAGGTTTTACGGTAGACAATTAATTGTCCTAAATTGAACCGAAAATTGTGCGGAGAAAATGAAGCACAAAATGGAGTGTCTGAGTGGGACATGAAGGTCATGGGTGGAGAGCGTCTCGAGTAGATCATTTATGAGAAGTTGGTTCTGAGAAAACGACTGGTCTGGTGCTCCTAAATTAAAATCACGGTGACGTGCAAACGAAGATAAAAAATAAAAGTGGGAATAATTATTCAACGATTAATTGGTCTAAGTTGACCCGAACTTGCGTGATACAAAAAGAGCACAAGAGAACGAGTTCAAGTAGGACACGATATATCAACAGGAAGATAATCTTGCCTACTTCAAAACCCATGAAGAGAGTTTACAGAGATTGGCATCCCTGACGCTCCAGAAGTCAAAGTTACGGAAAGGCACATTAATGATCTAAACAATTAAATAATAAAATATTTATCGAAAATAATTTATTTAGAAAATTTTAAAATAGTCCTGAAATTCAGGGGGCTTACATCCTACCCACCTTACAAGAATTTTGTCCTCGAAATTAAAAATCATCCAACCGGTCAAACTATAACATGTAGCTGCTCTGGCTACGATACTCAATCTGATATCCTTGTAATCATCTCTTCTGTTTCTCCTTACAATCTTTTTGGTTCAGGTTCAACAAAGTCCTTCTATCAAAAACTATGTCATACATCCTTTAAAATCTTTCATACTAACATGGAACATTAACGTATACCCTAAAATATAGGTCATTCTCTGGACCTGTCTATAAGCCTAAAATGCTTAATTATCAACCATATTTTCAACCTCAATTGTAAATACTGGATTTTCTTATCGTATCCTAAGTATCCATATTCTATTAATCCACTATTCCTTAGCATCATTTTCGTCAATCATTTCCTACAGTTTCTCCTTGAAATCATACGTTCAATTCTTATCCTTAGCGTAGAGCCTTCTTCTTTTTACTCAACAAGTCCTCCGAATATAAATCCTCGATTTCAAACTCCCGATTTATTAATTATCAATGTACATATGTCTTTGTCTTGTTCCTTGTCTTTTAACTGATATCTTTCCGATCTTGTACGCAATACGATAACGCATTCTAATTTATTCTATATCAATCCACATATCGATGTACCCTCTAGTCATATGTAATCAGCTATAGATAACCAACCAAAATTTTACAAATGCTAAATCCTCAAACTGCTAAGCACAAGATTCTAATCCTCAATCCATAGTCACAACAATATAATATCTTATTTCTCCATCTCTAGATACCCTATCATCGAGTCATACTATCAATACGATCGTTCTTAATGGTTTCCAAGTCTACTACAGTCAGTCGCTTATACTTGTCCTAGAAGCTTAATCTAACCAATCCCTAGGAAAGGTACTTATCATAATCACACCATACATTTATAGTTATACTACAGGATCAGTCAACAAGGTTTGGCTATTTCGGTCGTCTATCAAATAGAAGGTAACAAGGCCTAAGACTAGGTCAAGCAATCCATAACAGTGTCCAAACAAGTTAAAGGGTCAAGCAAGACGGGAAAGTTTATCGGAATATCTCCAAGAATGGTACGAAGACAACGGGATACATAACGGAAAGAATTACCCAAGAGGTTAACGAAGAAGAGTTTAGTCAAGTCATAGGAAAGATGGAACACAAAAATAATTATGTCCAAAAGATAACGCGAAAGCAATCCTATTGGAGAGTCCTAGAGAACCTGTAATCCTAGTTGTAGATGTAGATAGAACAGAGTTAATCAAGACGGAGAAGAATGATAATAAGAATTTATTCTTGCTCAATCGGTCATAACGAAGTGAACCAAGCTGAGATATGATCTGATAACCATATACGTCTTCCTGAAATCATGTTGCCAGAATTTTTGCCACACCAGTAAGCCTAGATGCAATAAACGATAGAGTCATAACTAAGGTATACTCCCTAAAATCATATTATCTAGAATCCTCGCTACGCCAACCGGTATGGCTGCGAAAAAATCTAAATTCTATGAATAGGATAATATATCCGAAATCAGGCTCTATATTTTTGTCATACCAGCTAATATGGCTGCGATAAATTCTAAACTCCATAAATAAAGCAGACGTTTACCTTATCAGGATATATCATAATTCAATCCACAAAATTTATCACGATGCAAGATCAAAGTTAACAACGAAAATCAAAAATTAAATTCAACAACGAATTTAAGAAAGATCAAATGGAAATAAGTGGAAACAGATTTCTAGATAAGATTAGAGTGAGATCCTCAGGGGTCATCCCAAGGGTACTATCCTGGTCAAAATTGTAACCCACTGAATTCAAGCAAGAGACTAAATACAGTTAACGGTCCTATGCTGTGATGAGTTCTCCTATGTTGCAATCCTAGTAATCCTCTAGGTGTTCTAAATGTTTATCCCTAGTGTTAACAAGTTGTCCTAGATCCTAATTGCAGGCATGCTTGGTACAATAACGTAACCAAACAACTTAAGTCGAGACCTGCATGGGCCGCCAAAAAAATATGTCACGACCCGATACCCAAATTGTTGGGCCGGGCCGAGCCATGTCCAGCC
The DNA here is from genome assembly GCA_029216955.1 of Iris pallida. NCBI lineage: Eukaryota > Viridiplantae > Streptophyta > Magnoliopsida > Asparagales > Iridaceae > Iris > Iris pallida. Next base: position 4,694,165 of record JANAVB010035417.1, on the reverse strand, counting down.
TACGCTTGGTCAAAGCGTAGTAAGCTGTTCTAAGAATAGACAATAAAGAATCTAAGCAGCTAACAGTTCTAAAACCATATTTAAAGTTCATCACAACACAGCATCTATAAGCGAAGGTAAACAAGTACAGATATAATAATACACTTCCAAGTATCTAACTGGAGACAAAGTCCAGTAACCAAATATAAGTATAGACCAAAATCAAAGTATCAAAACACATGAAAATAACTAAGCAAGGTTCCCCGCTGGGGCCTCTTCTGGAGCTAAGGCCAGGTCCTGAATGCAGTACCATAATATGTAACACACAGCGTTTCCTTCTCGAAAAGTATACCTACAACGTTATCCTGTCAGGACGGGAGCAAGTACAACCTCTACAACTAAAGTACTAAACATATAATGAAAGAGATGCACAACAAGAAACATGGTGATAAGTCTATAAAACAGGAAATACTAGAAACATGGCCTCATGGTACAACTGGGATCACAATATCATATTAACACAGGGAACATGGCATATCTGGAATCATGGTATATCTCATAATATATCATGGCAAGGATACATATGTCATAGAGACAGATGTATATGTAATGTTTAAAACTGTAGCAGATACGTGATCGGTCAATAGATGTACAATGTGCTGGGGCACATAATGAAATGTACATACGTACAAGTTAACAAGCATAGGTGTACATCCGTACAGATATGCGGGGTAATGGCCTGCGGCAAGGTATGCATATAAAATCGACCTCGCTCGCTACTGTAGGGGGGTCATGATCACGTACACTACTATCAGTTTCCCCATAACCCATATTCTATCATGTGAGAGATACGAGAACAGTAAAAACATGTGAGAGACACTGGGAGTAATATAAGCATAGCCGGTACTGGGAACAATATGAAACATGTGAATACTCCGAGTAGTATAAAGCATAGTAAAACATGTACTGAGAACCAGTAAGGAACATGTGAAGATATGATAACTGTCTGTAACGCCCCAGTCCTAAAATACGTAGGACCAAGTACGTAGACATACCAGCTGTATTCATACGAAATACATAGGTCTCGTATGAATACATAAGCTGTAAAATGTAGTAATCCAAGACAAACTAAATCTCATCCACAATGAAAAGAATAATAATATAAATATCAACTCGAATATTCATGATACAATCGTTGGGCGGAGACAAAGTCCACTACCAACTATCTCAATGTAAGAAATGTACAAGAAATCAAGCGATAAAAATGGCAAGACGAACCAAGCGCAATCGTCTTCGAAAGAATGGAGAAGACCACGCCTCGACTAGGATACCTGCGAAAAACATGAACATACACCTTGGGAAAAACCAGGTCCTCAGAGGGACGTAACAAGATACGTAAAACCAATACCATGATGAACTGTAAATGATACATGATAAAGAAAAGACCACACGCTCAAACACAATGGAACCTAACCATCTAGGTGTAATGCAAGTCGAAAACTATACTGGAACGTATAAGTGGGTAGGAATAAAGCATAGCATCCACTAGAGGCTTTCGTATGAACTAGTATACGTCTCTGACCATATCTGACGACGTGGTCAGGGCCGTGCAATGGATATATCTCCTAGTTCATACTTTGCATCGCTAGCATACCTCCTGACCGTATCTGACGACGTGGTCAGGGCCGTGCAATGGATATATCCTCTAGCGACACACCCATAACAGGGAAACCATGAACCCATAACCGGGCAATCTAGAAGGCTGTGGGATAGCTCATACATCCCAGTAGTTTTCCCCGCCCATGTATCACACAAGTCATATCCATGTCTTGGCGATCCATATCTCTATGCAAGTCGCTATCTAGACTCCGCTAATCCATAAATGAACCGACACACGAACCGCCCGTATCGGTAGCAAGTCGAATACGTAGGTTCGTGCCGACTCTATGATCCTCACTCATGTGTCGTGTATGAGACGTGTCAACAAGTCAAAGAAGTTATGAAGCATAACTTCAACACACCGGGAAAGTTTGCTACCACATATGGTCAACACACACACGCACACACACAAACATCGATATACATATCGATGGCACCCAAGTCATACTTGGACATACTCTTACTAATGTAAAAATACTAGCAACAAATAAAATATCATGAATCAAATATAAGTACAAGATGGCAAGGTATCTTGCTTGTTGCGATGCCTGGTGAGCTGCCTGGTGTGCTGCGATAATCAATGTGGCACGAACTACAACTTCGATGCAACAACTATACAAGGTGACCATGGATGGTGACACGGTCGGTTCCATTAGGTCTGGGACGGTCGGGATAGTTAAGATCGACATAGGATAGTCTAGAATTGGTGAGGGAATAGTAGTAATGGTTTGGTCATGGACAATGAGTGATAATAGAAATAACTGCGTAAACAATACTTATACTATTTTGGAAAAATATAATATATTTTATCAGTTAAAATATCTTACCGTAAATAAAAATAATTTATATATATCAATTTAAAAAAACAACATTTTAGTCCAAATATTATTTTTGGCTCAAAACTTACATTTGATTAAGATCTATATAATAATATATATTTAAGGCTAAATTATATTTGAAAGAAAATTGCTAGAATACTTTAGTAAAATCGTACTTGAAATAATGCAAGAATCTAATTTAGGAAAATAACAAAAAAAATACTAGTAAAACTAATGGATATAATATAGCCATATTAGTATTATAAAACTATATTTTATAAAAAAATGTATTTGTAACCACTGTTTTACACAAAATCTTAACCATAAAAATGTTGAAAGAATAGAGTAACAATAATATTCATATATACTTATATTAAATCAGTACCAAAATTAAATAAATAAAAAAAAATAGTAGAAATTTAGGGGTTTTACAACCTACCCAACTTAAAAGAATTTCGTCCTCGAAATTAAAATAAGTAGGGGGTTGAGAAGGTACATGGGTATATAGATAAGGCAACATAGTCGAATCATGGAGCGAGGTAAGGGAACGATGTTCGACACAAGCATGCTTTAGAAAATTGTGTTTTCGAAGATAAATCATGGATATGCTAGTTAAGGCAATAACATCACGATATCACGAATTTGAGAATAGTAATGAATAAAGAGAATAATTTAGGGTTTGGGAGATATGGGTCATAGGGCGGAAACGGGTTACTAGTCATCTAGATTAGGAGCACCAATACAAGGATAATTGTAATCACCCAAGTGATTTGGTGGTCACAATAATAGGTTTAGGGTCGAGGAAGGAACGAGTCGTTTAAGACGATGATAAAGTCACATTGAGTGATAATGGTCATAGGTGATAGGATAGCTAGAGGAAGTGATAGTACAATGCTTTCGTCCTCCTAAAATAGGTGAGGGCGAAGCAATATAGAGTTCGAAGGAGGTGTTATCGAATACAAATACGTGATTCAAAGACGACCGAAAAATTTCAAAAGGAGTTGCCAAGGCAGTCGCGGATGGGACTCTAGAGGACAAGTTTTGTTATGTCCCCATCCACGTAGAATGATAGATAAAAGCGAACCAAAGTGCACTTGGTTGATCAGACCATTATGCACCGGTTCTGATTAGACAACATGCTAGTGAGCGCTCAATAGCATATGTCATGAACAAACTCGATAAGGAATAAGTTTGCAAAAACTAGGCTACATTAGCATCATTAGTCAAAACGGTAAATACATAGGTACGAGAGATTTAAGATTTAGAGAAGGTAGAATGATTCTAAGTCATACAGTCGTCCTATAGTCTTCTTGTCCAAGTTCTTGGTTGGCTAGACGGGTTAGGTCCTCTAGATTCTAGGATCTAAATAAGCCTGCTAATATAGGTCACTAGGTCAAGGGGTTGCTAGTTCGTAAGGTATTCTACCCAACTTAAAGAATTAAACTAATGGTGTTTTGGGACAACTAACTAGTAGGGTCAATCTCTAGCAAGCACGAAGGGAAGATAAGAATAGGGATGGAAGGAAGCAAGCAAGATGCAATTGATGAGTCAAACGGTAGATAAAATCAAGGAAAAAGGTCAAGTATGTGGATGAGATCCTAAACTTCTAATCCTATACGCAGGCTTGCTTGGTACGGTAAAGTAACCAAACAATTTATCTGGACCTGCATGGGCCACCACAAAAACATGTAACGCCCCAGTCCTAAAATACGTAGGACCAAGTACGTAGACATGCCAGCTGTATTCATACGAAATACATAGGTCTCGTATGAATACATAAGCTGTAAAATGTAGTAATCCAAGACAAACTTAATCTCATCCACAATGAAAAGAATAATAATATAAATATCAACTCGAATATTCATGATACAATCGTTGGGCGGAGACAAAGTCCACTACCAACTATCTCAATGTAAGAAATGTACAAGAAATCAAGCGATAAAAATGGCAAGACGAACCAAGCGCAATCATCTTCGAAAGAATGGAGAAGACCATGCCTCGACTAGGATACCTGCGGAAAACATGAACATACACCTGGGGAAAAACCAGGTCCTCAGAGGGACGTAACAAGATACATAAAAGCAATACCATGATGAACTGTAAATGATACATGATAAAGAAAAGACCACACGCTCCAACACAATGGAACCTAACCATCTAGGTGTAATGCAATTCGAAAACTATACTGGAACGTATAAGTGGGTAGGAATAAAGCATAGCATCCACTAGAGGCTTTCGCATGAACTAGTATACGTCTCTGACCGTATCTGACGACGTGGTCAGGGCCGTGCAATGGATATATCTCCTAGTTCATACTTTGCATCGCTAGCATACCTCATGACCGTATCTGACGACGTGGTCAGGGTCGTGCAATGGATATATCCTCTAGCGACACACCCATAACAGGGAAACCATGAACCCATAACCGGGCAATCTAGAAGGCTGTGGGATAGCTCATACATCCCAGTAGTTTTCCCCGCCCATGTATCACACAAGTCATATCCATGTCTTGGCGATTCATATCTCTATGCAAGTCGCTATCTAGACTCCGCTAATCCATAAATGAACCGACACACGAACCGCCCGTATCGGTAGCAAGTCGAATACGTAGGTTCGTGCCGACTCTATGATCCTCACTCATGTGTCGTGTATGAGACGTGTCAACAAGTCAAAGAAGTTATGAAGCATAACTTCAACACACCGGGAAAGTTCGCTACCACATATGGTCAACACACACACGCACACACACAAACATCGATATACATATCGATGGCACCCAAGTCATACTTGGACATACTCTTACTAATGTAAAAACACTAGCAACAAATAAAATATCATGAATCAAATATAAGTACAAGATGGCAAGGTATCTTGCCTGTTGCGATGCCTGGTGAGCTGCCTGGTGTGCTGCGATAATCAATGTGGCACGAACTGCAACTTCGATGCAACAACTATGCAAGGTGACCATGGATGGTGACACGGTCGGTTCCATTAGGTCCGGGACGGTCGGGATAGTTAAGATCGACATAGGATAGTCTAGAAGTGGTGAGGAAATAGTAGTAATGGTTTGGTCATGGACAATGAGTGATAATAGAAATAATTGCGTAAACAATACTTATACTATTTTGGAAAAATATAATATATTTTATCAGTTAAAATATCTTACCGTAAATAAAAATAATTTATATATATCAATTTAAAAAAAACAACATTTTAGTCCAAATATTATTTTTGGCTCAAAACTTACATTTGATTAAGATCTATATAATAATATATATTTAAGGCTAAATTATATTTGAAAGAAAATTGCTAGAATACTTTAGTAAAATCGTACTTGAAATAATGCATGAATCTAATTTAGGAATATAACAAAAAAAATACTAGTAAAACTAATGGATATAATATAGCCATATTAGTATTATAAAACTATATTTTATAAAAAAAATGTATTTGTAACCACTGTTTTACACAAAATCTTAACCATAAAAATGTTGAAAGAATAGAGTAACAATAATATTCATATATACTTATATTAAATCAGTACCAAAATTAAATAAATAAAAAAAATAGTAGAAATTTAGGGATTTTACAACCTACCCAACTTAAAAGAATTTCGTCCTCGAAATTAAAATAAGTAGGGGGTTGAGAAGGTACATGGGTATATAGATAAGGCAACATAGTCGAATCATGGAGCGAGGTAAGGGAACGATGTTCGACACAAGCATGCTTTAGAAAATTGTGTTTTCGAAGATAAATCATGGATATGCTATTTAAGGCAATAACATCACGATATCACGAATTTGAGAATAGTAATGAATAAAGAGAATAATTTAGGGTTTGGGAGATATGGGTCATAGGGCGGAAACGGGTTACTAGTCATCTAGATTAGGAGCACCAATACAAGGATAATTGTAATCACCCAAGTGATTAGGTTGTCACAATAATAGGTTTAGGGTCGAGGAAGGAACGAGTCGTTTAAGACGATGATAAAGTCACATTGAGTGATAATGGTCATAGGTGATAGGATAGCTAGAGGAAGTGATAGTACAATGCTTTCGTCCTCCTAAAATAGGTGAGGACGAAGCAATATAGAGTTCGAAGGAGGTGTTATCGAATACAAATACGTGATTCAAAGACGACCGAAAAATTTCAAAAGGAGTTGCCAAGGCAGTCGCGGATGGGACTCTAGAGGACAAGTTTTGTTATGTCCCCATCCACGTAGAATGATAGATAAAAGCGAACCAAAGTGCACTTGGTTGATCAGACCATTATGCACCGGTTCTGATTAGACAACATGCTAGTGAGCGCTCAATAGCATATGTCATGAACAAACTCGATAAGGAATAAGTTTGCAAAAACTAGGCTACATTAGCATCATTAGTCAAAACGGTAAATACATAGGTACGAGAGATTTAAGATTTAGAGAAGGTAGAATGATTCTAAGTCATACAGTCGTCCTATAGTCTTCTTGTCCAAGTTCTTGGTTGGCTAGACGGGTTAGGTCCTCTAGATTCTAGGATCTAAATAAGCCTGCTAATATAGGTCACTAGGTCAAGGGGTTGCTAGTTCGTAAGGTATTCTACCCAACTTAAAGAATTAAACTAATGGTGTTTTGGGACAACTAACTAGTAGGGTCAATCTCTAGCAAGCACGAAGGAAAGATAAGAATAGGGATGGAAGGAAGCAAGCAAGATGCAATTGATGAGTCAAACGGTAGATAAAATTAAGGAAAAAGGTCAAGTATGTGGATGAGATCCTAAACTTCTAATCCTATACGCAGGCTTGCTTGGTACGGTAAAGTAACCAAACAATTTATCTGGACCTGCATGGGCCACCACAAAAATATGTAACGCCCCAGTCCTAAAATACGTAGGACCAAGTACGTAGACATGCCAGCTGTATTCATACGAAATACATAGGTCTCGTTTGAATACATAAGCTGTAAAATGTAGTAATCCAAGACAAACTTAATCTCATCCACAATGAAAAGAATAATAATATAAATATCAACTCGAATATTCATGATACAATCGTTGGGCGGAGACAAAGTCCACTACCAACTATCTCAATGTAAGAAATGTACAAGAAATCAAGCGATAAAAATGGCAAGACGAACCAAGCGCAATCATCTTCGAAAGAATGGAGAAGACCACGCCTCGACTAGGATACCTGCAGAAAACATGAACATACACCTGGGGAAAAACTAGGTCCTCAGAGGGACGTAACAAGATACATAAAAGCAATACCATGATGAACTGTAAATGATACATGATAAAGAAAAGACCACCGCTCCAACACAATGGAACCTAACCATCTAGGTGTAATGCAATTCAAAAACTATACTGGAACGTATAAGTGGGTAGGAATAAAGCATAGCATCCACTAGAGGCTTTCGCATGAACTAGTATACGTCTCTGACCGTATCTGACGACGTGGTCAGGGCCGTGCAATGGATATATCCCCTAGTTCATACTTTGCATCGCTAGCATACCTCCTGACCGTATCTGACGACGTGGACAGGGCCATGCAATGGATATATCCTCTAGCGACACACCCATAACAGGGAAACCATGAACCCATAACCGGGCAATCTAGAAGGCTGTGGGATAGCTCATACGTCCCAGTAGTTTTCCTCGCCCATGTATCACACAAGTCATATCCATGTCTTGGCGATCCATATCTCTATGCAAGTCGCTATCTAGACTCCGCTAATCCATAAATGAACCGACACACGAACCGCCCGTATCGGTAGCAAGTCGAATACGTAGGTTCGTGCCGACTCTATGATCCTCACTCATGTGTCGTGTATGAGACGTGTCAACAAGTCAAAGAAGTTATGAAGCATAACTTCAACACACCGGGAAAGTCCGCTACCACATATGGTCAACACACACACGTACACACACAAACATCGATATACATATCGATGGCACCCAAGTCATACTTGGACATACTCTTACTAATGTAAAAACACTAGCAACAAATAAAATATCATGAATCAAATATAAGTACAAGATGGCAAGGTATCTTGCCTGTTGCGATGCCTGGTGAGCTGCCTGGTGTGCTGCGATAATCAATGTGGCACGAACTGCAACTTCGGTGCAACAACTATGCAAGGTGACCATGGATGGTGACACGGTCGAGGTTGGGGAGATGCTGGGCACGGCGAGGTGACTGCAGCAGAGGGACGCCAAGGTCGTAGGCTTAGGTTTTGCTTAGGTTAGGAACCGTGTCCAAGTGTTGGTCGTGGGGCGACGATGAGGTCCGGGGTTGTCGGACTCGGATAATAACTGTATTTGTATAATGAAAACACATAGTGGATGGGACACGGACACGGTCATGGACACGATGCACTCTTTGGATTGTGGAAATTTGTGGTGGGATATTGTGGAGAAATATTGGAGGAGTACCTGCCTATTTATAGGATGTGGGAATTCTCAATTTGGATAGAATTAGGAAAATTTAAACCTAATTTAGATAATTCATCTATTTATTAAAGATCAAATCCAATCTAAATACAATCCAATTTAAATCAAAACCCAATTCCAAATACAAATCAAATTTTAAATCTAATTAATTTTTAGTTTAAAACGAATAGGAAAAATCAAATTTCAAATATTTAACTATTTTAAATAAATGCATAAATTCAAATCAAGATTTAAAATGGACACAAAATTTTAAATACATTTTTCCAAAAATACCGATAATAATAATTTCGAAAAATAATAAATATTTATAAACATCCTTTTTGAATAATAAAATATTATTATAAATAAATTTCGAAAATTGTATAATTTTTTTATTTAAAATAAACTAGCAAAATTTTTTATGAAATATGTGCATGCACTAAAAATATTAGTTATTCTAAACAAAAGGTTTTTCATAAATAAATCATAAATTTAGAAAATTTTGATAGCTAAATTAAATATTATATATATTATTTTGAAAGCATAAAAAATATTTTTTTAAAAATATGTACGCTCGCACATATTCGCACTCGTCGAGCAATTACGAAAAATAAAATTTCGTGCGCGACGTACAATACGACTACGTGACGTACAATACAAATTATTAAATCAGTACCAAAATTAAATAAATAAAAAAAATAGTAGAAACTTAGGGGTTTTACACTGTCCTAAGCATGGTAGGGACCAATTTAATGTAACATGTGAAGATTTAACTTGTAGTTATTCAGAAAGCAGTATTTTAACAGGGTTAATACATGTTCTAGCATTAAAAGACAGTAAATGAGTGTGTAGATGTACTTGCCTCGAGCAAAGCAAGAATACTAGTACAAAGATATAGATGTCCGGTGTCCTGTCAATAATGATATACAAACTCAGTTCTAAGCTATGTTCAATAATACACTAGTGGTGTGACACGACTCCTAACTGGACACTAACTAAGTGGGAACCTAGCATAAAAGTCTAATGTGGAGTGATACTATATCCAGACTAATTTTCTAGGGTCTTTACACTAGTGCGGGGTGAGGTCCAATACGACTAAAACACAAAACAACATAAAAAGTTGCAAGTCGTAATTATTCAATAATTAAATCTACTGTACACTATGTTCCAATAATTTTTGAGATAGACAAAAAGCTCAAATATATATAAAATAAAGTACCAAAATGATCCTTGTTAATTATAGAAATTTATACTAATTTTTTTGGGATTTATAAACCTTCATAAATATTTATTAAAAATCAGTAAACACATGTATCCTGAAAATGAGTTCTGTTTTCCTATTTTTATAAAATACCAAAAGTACTTATTAAATGCTGGAAAAATTATAATAAATTATCTAAATTAACATAGTATTTAAATACAATTTTTTCCAAGATTTTTACAGCAATTAAAATATATATAAAAATTCAAAACCAGAAAGTAACAACATCTGGAAAAATAATTAATTATAAATTAAGGATGATACATAAGCAAAAATCTACAGATATTGTCGGATGATAAAATAAATATCACCAACGTGTACAGAACGGTCAAATCAGCTAGGATAGCCTACCCATAAGTCCAATTTGGACACAGGGGCAAAACGGTAATTTCGGGTCAAAATGATGTCCGTCGTTGGACACTTTGCACCGAAAAGCGTGTCGGGATAGTAGTCTACAAAACTTAGTAAATTATATGTCTTCGAATTCAGAATGACGATACGAACCCAACGGTATATCCGGAATAGGATTCCGATGTGCCGATCTCTAAATGATACGTTGACGCGACACTTGATATCCGGTTTGCACGAAAATGCGTGCCGGAGCAAATGTCTTCAAAACTCAGCAAATTATATGTCAACGAGTCTAGAATGACGATACGAACTCAACGGTATATCCGAAATGGGATTCCGATGAGCCGATCTCAAAGTGACCCGTTGACTCGAAAAGTGGGATCCACTTTGCACCGAAATGCGTGCCAGGGCCCACGTTCTCCAAATTAAGCAAATTTTATATGAAAACATGCCAGAACGACGCCACGAGTCTACTGGTGGTGTCAGAAATTGAATCCGGAGTCCCGGGTTCAAAAATGAAATTTTACAAGTGCAAATTAAAGAATTCAGACGGCCAACTTTGGCGTCGAATTCGACCAACCGAACGTGCTTAAAATGAAACGAAATCTAAAGGAGACAGGAAGATGGTTATACCAGCTGTGCACAGGAACTGGTAGCGCGTCAACCGGAGCTGCGACGGCAAAGTTACGAGCTGACGAAGTCGGCTCCACGAAACTGTCCAAAAATAGTTCAATTTAAAACGTCAACTTGGTGGCCAGTTTTGAGGTATCAAACGACATAATTAACGGACGAAAATTGACAGAAGTGAAGATGGATATACCGAGATTTCGACGGAGCAAAGAGTTTTCCGATCCAACGGTCGGATCTCCCAAATATATGCACGAAGTTACTGTCCCGAGACGCGAATTCTGAAGTTTGAAATCGCGCGTCACGGCGGAATTTCGACGTAAATGCATGAATCGCCTATTTTCCGCGTCGGAGACGACGGAGGCGGCAACGGGTAGTTCGTCGGGGGTGCGCCTGGCCAGGGGAGGGTCCACGACGGCCACGCGGTGGCGCCACGCACGGTGGTGCGGGCCGGCCACAAGTGGCGCGCGGCCATGCACGCGCGCGCGGGGGTGGCGCGATCGCCATTACTGCTCGCTGCTGCTGCTGTTCATGCGCGCGGCTGCGGCGGCGTGGCGGTGGCCTCGGGGTGGTGGGGTGCGGAGTGGTGGAGGAGATGGTGGCGGTGGTGGTGTTGTAATGGTTTTGATGATGGTGATGAAGATGAAGATGGTTATGGTGATGATGAACTTGATGATGATGATGGTGGAGTATGGAGGAGGAGAGGGAGGAGCTCGGGGGGGATGCTCGACTGTGGAGGAGGGTTCGGCCAGGGGAGGAAGAGGGGGTCGGCTGTGGAGTGTGTGTGTGTGTTTGTTGAGAGAGAGAGAAATCTGTGTGTGTGTATATAAAGAGAGTGAGAGAGAGTTTGAATTAAAATATTTAGAGAGAGAGAGAGGGGGGTTGTTCTTGTGCTGGTGATGGGAAGGGTGAGGTGGTATGTTTGTGTAGGTGTTGTAGGAGAGAGAGAGAGAGATGTTTGTATGTATATATAATATATAGAAGAGAGAGAGAGATAGATAGAGATATTAATTTGAGAGAGAGAAAAAAATATGGAGAGGGGGAAAAGTAGGTCGGCCAAGGGGGGGAGTGCTGTGAGGTGGAGGGGTTGGGGTTGTGTGTGTTTGTTTGTTATAGGGAAGAGAGTGAGAGAGTTATATATATATATATATATATATATATATATATATATATATATATATATATATATATATATATATATATATATATATATATAATAAATGAGATATTTATAAAATAGAGAGAGGAAGAGACATTTTTTAAAATAGGAAAAGGGGAAAATTAAGTGGGGTACTTGGACAGGCATGAGAGGACAACGTGGAGCTGGGGTTCGGGTCCGGTCGAGCCGGGTCGGATCAAAATCGGACAGAGTGCAATAATTGAAATTAAATACGTATTTATAATCACGGAAAAATAAATAATATACGGGGACTCCAATAAATGGGACACAAGCGTCATGCAGGTAGTAGGCTTCATGTGGGCCACGTCCATACTTTGGGTCGACTAGGTTGGGTCGATGTCGGGTCCCGAAATTAAATTGGAAATTAAATCAGGTTTTACGATAGATAATTAATTGTCCTAAATTGAACCGAAAATTGTGCGGAGAAAATGAAGCACAAAATGGAGTGTCTGAGTGGGACACGAAGGTCATGGGTGGAGAGCGTCTCGAGTAGATCATTTATGAGAAGTTGGTTCTGAGAAAACGACTGGTCTGGTGCTCCTAAATTAAAATCACGGTGACGTGCAAACGAAGATCAAAAATAAAAGTGGGAATAATTATTCAACGATTAATTGGTCTAAGTTGACCCGAACTTGTGCGATACAAAAAGAGCACAAGGGAACGAGTTCAAGTGGGACACGATATATCAACAGGAAGATAATCTTGCCTACTTCAAAACCCATGAAGAGAGTTTACAGAGATTGGCATCCCTGACGCTCCAGAAGTCAAAGTTACGGAAAGGCACATTAATGATCTAAACAATTAAATAATAAAACATTTATCGAAAATAATTTATTTAGAAAATTTTAAAATAGCCCTGAAATTCTGGGGGCTTACAGTCTCAATCCATAATGAAATAAAATACAAGAAAGAGCCACATGTGTTAAAGTCGGCCGCCCAATAACACAAGAACTCGAATAGACTCGAGAAAGAAATATGAGTCTATAAAAACTAGGCTATGGCAGCAGATGAGTAACTAATATGATTAAATAACATACCTCGGTATAAATGAAATAAGTACCTTGTACCAATGCTCGCATATCAAGGCGATTAGCCTCAGCATCTTTAGACAGGCTCCACAATCGTTTAAGCTGCAAAACTGGCAGGGGACCAGGTCCTCAGGGGACATAACAAGGTATAAGAAACAATATGCCAAAAGTAAAACAGTATAATGCCACATACTCAATGATAAACTACTGTAACCATCTAAGTGATATGCAAATGAGAGTATGGTATCGTACCCCGGGCTGCTACTCACGGACTCATCCGTATGCTAGACAGTACCCTCTAGGCTCCGTGTGGGGGAACCCAATAAAGGATAGTATATGTAGATATATGCACTTTAGATTCCGTATAGAGAACCCAAAGTCCAGTACTCATGTAATTAGAATATGCCCAGAGCACGATGAAGACTCTCCCCTCCCAATGTAACCTCACGTCTCATGTCCACGACGTCTCATGTCCATGACACGCAAGATCATGACCTCTAACTAATGCAAGGAGTCATAATAATATATATGTTATATACCTATCTCATATCATGTATCCTATAAGCCTACACAGAATCACCATGAATACCTCAAGAACGATTCTGTTATATGTAATAGTGTCAAGTGTCCTACGGTCTGTCGTGCTCAGGATACAAGCACGTATCATGGGTTCGTGGTAACAACTCTCTAACTGACGATACCCGACTCCGCGGACGGATATCGGCACCCGAACCTTATTCGGACACTAAGTATCGTCTCACGGCCCTAAGCTAGACACACACACGCCAATCCTATCAAATAGCTATAGTAACTAAATACTAATAAATAGAGCAAGAACTGAGATACATGATGGCAAGGTACACTTGCCTGTTGCCTGCTGCGGTGTCGCCTGACTGATGTCTTCAGTTGGAGGTACAGCGGATCCAAGTTGTCCTATTATAACATATTATAATCAATGCACAATCTAATTCAATTAATAATAAAAAGAATGTGATCATTTGCACAACGTCAACTAGTATGGTGACTTTCATGCCAACGATCCAACAGTTGTGTGGCCTTCGACAACGTGCTAATAACCACGTACCATGCTACTTTCTATTATGTCACGTGGGTCTCGAACATCATGTTATCACACGTACATTTAGGCATTTATATGATTCCAATACTGTAATCCTAAACATACGTAGATACGACACGATGTCCCAAATTCACGACGACGCTAAACGATACTTCGAACATGGATGTAGCCTCTCAAACACGCATGTCGACGACAAATAAAACTGAAATTAATATGAATTAATTTTTGGAATTTATATTTATTTAGTAAAAGAATACTAAAATATTTGTCGTTGCATATACAATGTTTCGTTGCATATCGACTAGGTGTTTTAGCAACTTGACAACTAGTTTGTGCATGCAAAGTTGCCAACTTATGTGAAAATAAATCATTTAATATATAAAATATACTAATTTATATTCTGAATATAAATTAAAACTATTTATAAACATTATTTTATGATAATATATACAAGAAATAATTATCTAGTTAGTATGTCTAATTAATGACACAATATGGCCAACATACCCATTTACTTGGAACCAATTATAATAAAAAAATTAATATTTTAATTCTGAAATAATATTTGAAAATAATTCAAACATATCATATTTATTTTATATACTAAAATTAAGCTAGCCAGTTAGCACATTCAAGTAATCTCACTAGGTTGTCCAATTTTGGTTGATTCGGACTAGATAAAATCTTGAAAATATAACACTTTATATTATGAAATTAATAAACTTATAAATAATATTCAGAATATATTACC
This sequence comes from Iris pallida, assembly GCA_029216955.1. NCBI lineage: Eukaryota > Viridiplantae > Streptophyta > Magnoliopsida > Asparagales > Iridaceae > Iris > Iris pallida. The sequence goes on along the minus strand of JANAVB010035417.1, from coordinate 4,679,026 downwards.
ATAGAATTTAAGATTCTTAACCATCGAATTTCAGTAGGACAAATAGGACATAAATTTATACAAGTTCTATTTTGAGAATCAATGATTACGGTAACAAAAATAAAGAAGTTGCAAGCAAATATATACATAAAACTTTACGAGATGAATTTTGGACATAGTGGGATGTTGTAGAAGAGTGTTAGGAACGTTACCAAGAGATTAGTTGCTGCCATGGGATCTCCTAAGGGTGCGCAAACAGCAGTGCACCGAATTCAGTTTCAGCCTGGACACCTCTGATGGAGAGGCTGTTTTGAGGGAGTTAGAGTGAGTTTTGATGAAAAGTTTGTGAAGAGAAAATGGTAAGAACAGAGAGAGGAAGAAGTATACTAAATTTGAGAGAGAAATACTTACTGTAGAGAGAGATATGGCCGGAATGGTGGAGACTAGTTGAATTCGGATTCAGCTTTGGGTAGGGGTGGAAAGATGGTTGTTTGGAGGAAAATTGAGAAAGATTTTGGAGATGGTTTGTGAAGAGAAAATATTATGAAGTGGGTTAGGAAGAAGTTTTGTTCAGATGCTATGAGGTAATAAGGTGAGGAGAAGTCTATATATAGCCAACCATTAAGGGGGAGGTGAAGGGTTGAGTGGAGAGTAAATGGTTGGGAGTTTTTGTAGGTTATGGAAAGGGAATGGTTAAGGGTGCTTGGGGGTTATGGAAGATGAATAAGTGGGGAGGATTGGCTGCCCATTTAGTGTACTTGACCACACTTAAGTCCAACCTATAGTGGTTAAGTGGTGAGTTAATGGTTGGGTCAAGTCCAAAGTATATAGGGCTGGAATTATTTCTAGTAGGTAAGTGTTAGGTTTTGGATGTCATATCATTATGTTTGGTGTTTTGTAGAGAGGACAATAGTATATAATGTTTGGTATGAACCATGTGGAGGTATGGGAATATTTGAGTTGAGTTTGGACCAGCTAAGTCAATCGGTAGTTCAATAGGACTAGAGATTGTCATTAGGATTTACAATAAAAAATATATAAAAGTCTAATTTGTTATAAAATATAATTTAATATTAAAAAAATATCCAAAAATTTAGTGAGCTTACACCATCTGACATACATGGTGAATTCTTTCTTGCAGTACCACAAGGTCCATGTATAATAAAATCTCGAACTGCATTGTAATAGGTAGGATCTGATTTTTGATCAGGAATTTCTGCTGAGATTATCTGATTAATATATTTACCCGATGGAAACTTATCTTCTTTGGCTAGGAACAATAAAATATGAGCATGCGGCAACCCACGTTTTTGAAATTCAACCGTATATATAACTGAAAAACAATAGAAAACAATAAATATTAAATTTATTAATAAAATACATGATTAAGTACAAAAAATATAGCAAAATCGTTACCAGCTCTAACTGTTCCAAATATTTTATTATGCTTCAGATCTTTGATCAGCCCATCCAATTTCACCTTGAAAATCCTACAAAATATATCTGGTCGATCTTCAGGATGAAGACCATTTTTTTTCAACATATCGAAGTATTTCAGGCCATTTGGGGTTGCATGTAAATGTTATAAACAAATCCGGGTAACCAACCCATCTGCATATTGCCATTGCATCTTGATAATTTTGAATCATGTACAGAGCACCTCTTGTAAAAGAAGATGGTAGAATGACTCTTTTCCTTGAGTAGTCGGATCTGTTTCACCTCGTAATAATGCATCTGTAAGACCTTTATACATTTCACATCGTAATTGTTTCTGATGCGTTAGAATAAATTTTAATCTTGCAGATTCAACCATTGTATAAGCATCAACAAAAAATTGTTGCATAAGTCTTTTAGTACCAAATATGATAGAAGGCTCATTATCCCTTTCATGCAGTCTATAAGCGAACCATTCTCTAATACTTACTCTCCTTCTTCCACCATTACCTCTATTTGTTGATTCAGATAATGGAATGTCTTCTCTATAACCATCTTCACCGTAGGAAAAGATCAAGGGATATTGTAATGCTAAATAAGAAGCATGTAACTCATTTATTCGTTGAAGGTTCCCAGCTTGTGTTTCAACCATAATATCTCTATCACCTAAGCATTCATCAAGATCTTCAACTATCAAAGCAGCAACCTCAGAAACTGTAGGTAAATTATACTGTCATCCATCTCCATGTCTCCTTCCTATCAATTTCAATCGAACGCTTGAATTACCTCCTTCACACATTTTCTCGCGAGCCATTCTAAAAGACTTTACTAATACATTATTTTGATCCAACATATCCTTCAAATCACGTACAATTTTTGCATGCAAATTATTAATATTACCGTTCTTCCTGAAAATAATATTAAAAAAATAAGATAACTGAATATATTAATAATCAATGATCAATATATAATTGTACATATCTGGAAAAAAAATTCAATAAATACCTAACAGCTTTCATTCTGTTTTGAATTTTATTTTCTGTATCATAAATATATAGCTGTGCAAATTTTGGACTTGAACCTTCAACGGGTAATAAACTTCCTAATAGATGGTAGTTTTGTCCATGCATTCTAAAAATTGGTGGAGAATTTCCTTGATTTGGTTCCGGATCAACCTTGCCTCCCATTGAAGTGAATGAAAACATGCTGTTATATGATCTTATATTTTCTAGAAAATGTTTGCTCTTATCGCTTACACCATATAATAGATCATGTAAAACTTTAGGCGGTCTCTTCATTGGTAAAATTTGAATCTTTCCTTGAATACAACATAAAGAGTACGTCGGGTTTTTGCATTTGTAGGAAGACTGAACTCTCTCGTCGTACCAAAAGTGTGCACCACAAAAGTTACATTTATAAGTTGGATCGCCAATATCCCAATAATCTGTCAATAAAAAATACCAATAAAATATAAATAAATTACATAACTCATAAACTAAACTAATAAATACACACACAGTCACAAACACACACACACCACACACACACACACAAACATATATAGACTAATACCAATTATAGGATTTACATGTCCATGATCAAATTTACAATCTCCATTCGTCAATTTAACAACCACTGCAAAAGAAAAAAAATAAAGAAAAAGCAACCAATTTTTAAATGATCTGAAACTACTTTCCTTCTGAAAAAATTGAAATTAATTAAAAATTTCAAATATGTGAATTTGAGAAATAAATTAGGCTTAAAACATACTTGAAGACTCCTCATCTGCAGTCAAATCAATCGATGTTAAATGATTATTTTGCTGCAAATTTGAGATTATATTTTTCGAGCAATACAGCGAACTTTGGTTCATTGAAGTAGACAAATCAACTGCTTGACTTGATCCACACACTGCATAAAATAATTCAATAAAAAATTTTGCAAACATAAATATATATGTATGTATGTATATTTTAATAAAAAATCTATCACATACCATTCGTGATTTCACTAAAAGGATATGTAGACGTATTCAGCACATTATTAAACAATACGCTGCTAGAATAAAATTGTTTTCCATATGGATTTAAATCTTCTGCGAAAAAGTATGGAAAAAGTTAGAAAAATAATAACAATACAATAATCATAGATCACATTTTAATTTTTAAAATAGTTAATTAGGCTCTAATAAATTATTGTAACAGATGTTTGAGAATATATTTTTTTTTAGGTTGGGAAAATAACTCACTTGAAGGACCATCATCATTAGTTGAAAAAAATTCTCTCGATGGATCAGAGTGCAGATTTGTAAATCTCTTCGTCGAGTAGTCAAATGAATTTTTCTCCTGAGAAACAATTAACTGCGCAGGCTCACTTGACCCACATACTGCATAAAAAATCACCATATATATATATATATATATATATATATATATATATATATATATATATATATATATATAGATATATACATATATATTGTTACATACATATATAAAAAACATTAATCATTAAATACTTTGTAAAAAAAAAAATTCATATCATACCATTCGTGATGTCACCGAAAGGAGACCTAGATGATGGACAACTGGTCATGTTCGAATCGTTCCCACAAAATATATGCTGAAATTTTTTCTGGCTTGATGGAGGCGTACATTTACCTAAATCCATATCTATATTTTCTACAAAAATAAAGAATGATTAAGTTAAATTAAATAAATTTAAACGTAAAATAATTGTAATTTAATATATATATATATATATAATATATAATTATATATATATATATATATATATATTTTCATATTATAAAAAAAATAATTCTTCCATAAATTAGTTTTATATGTCTTCTAGTTTTCAAATTAAATTTCTACCAATTTACAATTATAACATACAATTATTTTTGTTCTAAAAAATATTAATTTATATAGGCAAACCTTAATTTTGCGCACATTAAATTTAAAAATAAAGAAATTTCTTATCAAATTAATTGGGGTCTGGATATTTTTTTCGATGAATTTGATGGCTTGTTAATATTAATTTAAATTTAATCTTAAGTAATTTGATCCAAATATGATGGCTTTAAGAAATATTATTTGTTTTTTGAAAAATAGTAATATATATATATATATATATATATATATTATATATATATATATATATATAGATATATATAATATAATCTATATATATATAGTTAGTTAGTTTAGGTTGCAGTGGTTTGTTTAAGCAACCAACGGTTTTGGGGTTGCCATTAAAAATTGATATTTGGTACCCACGGTTTAATCTATATATAAACGTAGTCCTGAGGCTGCAGTGGTTTTTGCAAACCACGGTTTTAGCAACCACGGTTTGGGGAGGGGACAAAAATTGATATTTGGTAGCCCACGGTTTTAATGGCAAGCGGTATTGTTTTGCTTTCCTGATTCCGGTTTTAGTAAATTTGGTATATCTTTGCTTTCTTTTTATCTTCCATTCCTATGATCTGAAAATGGTCAAAAATTCTATTTGGTTTTTTTTAGATATAATCTCTTTTTTGTTCTGGAAATATATTTTGGCAACTTCTTCAGTATTTGATGTTCTTGTTCTTTCTTCAGTTTTTAATGGAGCTGTGTTTGACGTAACACGCATGGAAATGCAGTTAAAAGATTTACTTTATTTGAATCATCATTTTATGTTCTGGATCTACGAATTTAGTTCAATTTGTGAAAATTTTTCCTAATTTTTATTCTCTATTAATGAATAAACTGCATATGGTTATTGATCTAAACATATATTTAAAGATTTAGGTATTAAAACTTTTTTATTTTTCATGATTTTTACTGTTTTTTCGGGTTTTTTCCTAATTATTTTCGTGATTTTACACAATCATAAACAACTATTTATTTCGGGTTTTTTTCCAGTGATTCATGACAGACATAGATACAAATCTCGGTATTGTATGTTTTTCTTAGGGGTTTTTGTTCGTTTTTTTTATAGAATAAAAAACGTTCTAGATATATATGTATGAAAGTTTATTAGGTGATTCATGAAGGATGGGTAAGTTATTGCTTATAATTGAAGAAGAATTCTATTATAGGTATTTTAAATATTTCAGCACAAATATATATATATATATATATATATATATATATATATAGATATATATATAGGGCAATGATGAGTTAGCTGTGCGATGCGGGGCATCCACAACGTCGGAGGCCTGACGATATAGGGCTACGACTGAGCCCGCGTGGGGCAGAATGAGGCGTCCGTGTAGCAAACTCAGTGCACGGTCGTCGTGCGACGGATCGGGGTATCAGCACCATTCCCACGGGTATAAGCGACAGGCCGACCACGCGGCCCGTCGTACGGCGCTTGAGGGCGACGAGAAGACGTCCGCCATAAACGATCGCATGCTCGATCGTAAGGGCGTCGGCGATCGTCGCCATATGGCGTGCGCATAGTATGGACGGCTGGGCGGAATCGGTAGTCGTAGGCGACAAGGAATCATTGGCCGTCGTAACGGGCGGTCACCCTTGGTCGTCGAGGGCGTCTCTTCGGCGTCGTGGGCAAAGTGAGGTGTTGAGTAACTGCCGTCGAAAGACGGTGTGCTGCCGGCGGAGCTCGGGAGCGCGCGGAGTGGCGCGGGGTGCGTGTGCACGGACGATGATGACAAGGCCAACGGACAACGGCACTCCAAAAGTCGTTCCATACGACAGGCCAAGAATGTCGTGCGTGGGACACACGATTATATGAGCCCGCACGCGTTGGAAAAAAAAAAATATATATCTATATATATATATATATAATAATATATTGAATTATATTGCAGGTATTGTTGCCATCAAATATGTCAATGAACTACTTCGAAATGGTTCGCTACAACATGAAGGTATAAATCCATCTTGTACTGAATATCATTTAAATTCATTAAGGTAAATTCAACAAAATATATAACCCTGCAATTTTTCATTGTTGGACTGAATATTTTTAAATTATCAATGAAAACATGTTTGAATATTTTCTTAACTAAATTGTAATAATCGTATGTTGTTTTACATTCAGTCCAAAATTGTCACTCTATGTCATATTATGTTATTTAGTAATTTCTCAAATGTTGGGTAATAATGCTTCTAATTTAATGTATTTATATCATTCAATTGATTTAGTAAAAATAATGCTTCTAAATAAATATTTAAAAATAATGCGAATATCTACATGTTGTAAAATAATGCTTGTACAGTATTATTTTTTTACATTATTTAATAATTTTGCACACTAAAAAGAACTTCAATTTTTACCTATTTAGATTATCATCTTTGAAGTGATGGATATATACTGCATGATCATATAAATTAGAAATATGGATGTTTGGAATTTTAAGTAAATTAGATTTTCAACATGCACGGATTATATTAAATAGTTATAATATTTTATGATTGTTAAATGGTAATTTTTTAGCTCAAGATATAGATAAGTTGATGTTTACAATGTATATTAGTGATTAAAATTGCTGCATATTAGAAGTAATTAAAATTAAAATAGCTTAAAAGACTCCGGAAATTAGATGGAAACTATTACCTCCTCTATCGTTTGTAAGCTCGGTTCGCTTGTTAAGTGTGTACTCCTTGTCAGCTTACTTATTCTCAATTTTTTTTCCTTGTAATAGTTCCTTCCTTGTTATATTTTTGCTTGGATTTGAAATGACAAAATTGAAACATCATTAATTATATGTAAGCCCAATATATAGCATTCAATTATTGATTATTTTGTATTGGGAGGACAAAAGATAGGAATGCCAACAGTTCTTGCTGTTAAACACACTTTTTTTAAAGGTTCAAAATGATGTATGGATAACTTCATTTTAGATTTCAAAAACAGCTTAATTGCTCATACAGTCTTTATTGCATTATAGAGTTGTATTAAGTTATCCATACATCATTAGAGCTGTATTACTTTTATCCATATCGTTTTTGTATAATATTT